>JASGCC010001260.1:0-40195 GCA_030067915.1 Hydractinia echinata | reverse complement strand
TTTCGCTTCTGACTCCGACTCCACTGAAGGTGTTGTTATGATGTCAATCGGCCAATTCTCCTTCTCCAACAGCCATGATGGACCATCCCACCACAAAGTGTCCAGTTTCGCAAATGAGCACTCGGCTACCACAATCAACTGGATTCTGTTCCGATGGAACATGCCTCCACACTATGTAGTTTTTCTCCTTAACCTTACCCACTCGATTACTCACAATGGTTTATAGGATCCACTTTCTCTCACCCAATGTAATACAACGGTACTGTCACTCCATCCGAAGCACTCAGCTACAGGATATCGTTTTAACGCAGATCGATTTTCCATAAGATTAGCTGCCATGTGAGATGCAATGAGCTCTAAACGTGGCATGGTACATTTCTTTTTTGCTAGACGACTTTTTGACGTGATCAAACCTTGTGTTACTCCTATATCTTGATAAACTGCTGCATACAGAGCTGCTGATACTCCATCGAAGCTTGCGTCACCAAACACGTGTAGATCAATTTTGTTGATAGGTTGCTCGAATTAGCAAGCGTTCTCGGCAGCTCAACTTTCGCAGGAAGTGAATCTACCAGCGTTTCCATTTTCGAGATAATTCTTGTGACAAGGGTTGATCCAGTTGAACTTCTGTTCGCAGACTTCTCGGTAAATGAGTTTGCCAACCAAAAAAACAGGCGAGGCAAATCCAAGTGGGTCGAAGATTGACGCCAAAATTTTTAGTATGCCTCTCTTTGTTTCTTCAACGTTCAACTCTTGTATATTGACAGCAAGGGTCATCCTTCTTGTTCCAAGCTAAGCCAAGAATCTTGGATTCGTTTTCTTTCACACCAAGGGTTTGTTTAGCATAGCTCTGTTCTGCAGACGAGGCAATTGCTTCATCATCTTCTAGTTCTCTTTTATTCGAACGCCATTTATGCAGCACAAAACCGGCCTCAGCAAAGTAGACTTGGCGATCTCTTTCAGTTTTGTAGTTTCTTTTACGTTAACACCTCCAGATATGAGGTCGTCCACATAAAGGTCGTCTTCTATTTCTTCGATAATTTCCTTCAGGTCATTGTGAAGCCTTTTCATCTCCTCAAAGTGGACATCTATCGTTCCGTCAAAAAGAAAAGGTGATTGTCCCATACCAATATTGCTCGTGTGAATCTCAACGTTTCTACGTTTCTCCTCATCTGATCAAACGCCCAATGAAATCTAAGGAAGTCTCTATCTTCCTTTTTGATTCTTATTTGCAAGAAGGCTTGTTTTATGTCTCCACATAGACTGACTGATTTGAACCTGTTCCTCACGATGATGTTCCCCAGCAGATTCTGCAATGGCGGCCAGTTTCAAGGCTATCATTAAGGGATGGGCTGCCATCATTGGGTCTAGCAGAGGCGTCATATACAATTCTCACCTTGGTAGTCTCGGCCTGTTCTCGAACCACCGGTCGATGAGGAAGATAAAATTCTTTTCCACTTACTGCTTCGCAAGTGACCTTTTCTATGATACCTTCGCTGAGTTGTTTAACCATTATTTCGTTGTACTCCTTCAACAACCCGGGCTTTTTCTTGAGTTTGCTTAAAAGATTGTCGAGTCTTCCCAAACTTCCTTGTTTGTTGGTCTCTGTAACCCGTCCGTCTTCCATAAAAGACCAGTTTCGTACCACCCTTCTGGGCCTTAATAAGTTGATTCTTGAACTTCTGGTAAACTCGTCATGATTTCCGCAGCTAGCTTCCTCTAGTCCACCACACTCTAATGCACAAAGGCGTTCATAGTCCTCACTGAACTTCGCGTTAGATACAAGTTCGTGAGGTCAACTTCTTTTCCAGGAGATATTATCGTCCATCCCAGGGTTGTCAGTTCTGCTACAGGTTCGCCTGAGCTTCCAATTCTGGGAGCCGTTCTTGTTTTTATGCGAGCATAGTCCGATGCACCGAGTATCAAGTGAACCGGAACTTCTTCTTTCGCATGATAATCTTCT
This sequence comes from Hydractinia echinata, assembly GCA_030067915.1. Classification (NCBI taxonomy): domain Eukaryota; kingdom Metazoa; phylum Cnidaria; class Hydrozoa; order Anthoathecata; family Hydractiniidae; genus Hydractinia; species Hydractinia echinata. The sequence goes on along the minus strand of JASGCC010001260.1, from coordinate 38,232 downwards.
ATGTAAACATTCTTTAAGTGTCTGTAATTCTTCTTTAGATCAGAGAATCTCGGATTGGGTATCGATAACAAAGCTGACTTTTCGATCTTACTAACCTCATGTTGATAGTGAATGTCTCATCCAGGCTTGAAATGTGACGTTAAAGATTTCAATTTTCTTCTTTGAAGTATGAAGCATCATTTCTATTCTTTTCACTTCTGTTTTCTTGGGTTTCATGCTCGGTCGATTAATCAGGGTATTAGACGCGTACGAACTTCTTGCTCAGTATCTAAAAGTGCAAGACACTTCACTCCATTTACTTGAACCATAACAGTCGGATAGATGACAGGATCTTGTGTAGTAGCTAACGATGGTGTCCGAGTAACCTTGTCGCAAAGAGATGTGTGGTGCTTATTCTTACAATGCTGGCATCTAATTCTGCTAGGACAATTTACTGCTCTATGACAACTTCCTGTGCAATAGAAGCAGAGTTTTTTGTCGCTAACGATCTTTCTTCTTTCCTCGAGCTTGTTGATCTTTACAGCCGGCTGCCTTGTGATTCTCTTCGTCACAATAGATGCATTTTCTGGCTTATACTCTCCTTGCTTGGTGTGTAATAAACTTTCTCTCTTTGGTTCTTGCTTCCTTTGTTCATGAACAGCAATAGGGTTTCTCTCTGTCCATTTCCTCGGCGATTCTAGGAGTTGACCAAAGTTCCACTCTTGCCAGTCATCATCCAGTCTCACTAGATCGGCACGTATTGAGGGTAACTTGTCCAGCGTGAGTCTAACGTATCCATTGATTTCCTTCAATTTTCCCATAGTTTCTAACGACTGTACATTCGTTGTCAGTTTCATAAAATTCATGGACTTTCTGCACATTACATTGATGGATTATCGGGAGGCTCATAATCGCTTGAATATGAGCGTTTGCCACTTCACTTGGTTTCCCATATTTCGTTTTAAGGATTGATTTTGCTCTCTCATATCCTTCGCTAGTAAAAGGTAGTCCTTCGATACATACTTCGCCTTAGATCCAACAAGCTCTTTCAGGTACGAAAATTTTGCAACCGCAGATAATGTAGAATTATCGATCTCGGACTCGAATTGCCCCCAAAATCTTTGCCAGTCAAGATGGGTTGCTCAAAATTGGAAATCACCAACTTTGGCAGTTTCACCTTCACTTCTTGACCTTTGTTCGCTTCAATTGTTTTTCCGTCGAATTTCATTCTCATCTCTAATTTCATCTGTTCTAACTTCAATTCTTCTTCATACTTAGCATTTCTTTTTCTTGTTCTTCTTTCTCTCGTTCAGCAGCTGCTTGTTGTTCCTCATCTTGCTTAATTGCTTCAATTGTTATCTGCAACTGGTCGCATTGTTCTTCCGATTTCAACAGTCTTTCATCAATGCTCTCCAAACGCATTTACTTCCTCTTCGCTCATCTCTTCCTTGAACATTAGCATCTGCGCATTCGTTTTAAGCCGATGCGCTTCGTCTCGTTGTTCTTCGATTGATTTGAGAGTTCTTTCCAGTTCCTTTATTTTTCTCCTGCAAGTATTTTCGGCACTGCCTTTTCCGGTAGCTTTAGCATCTTAATAATGGCATCGATATCCTTGTTAATTCTTTCTGATGTTGCCATGGTTATGTCCTTTCTTCTTATCCTCTCCCTTCAATTTGATGCTCGTCTCTGCTTCCTTGCTTCTCGCTGCTCACTTGCTTCTGTTGTTGATCGTCACTGCTCACTAGCTTCTGTTGTTGATCTCACTACTCACTCGTTTCTGTTGTAATCCTCGTTGCTCACTTGTTCACTTGTTTCTGTCGTTGAATCCTCACTGCTCACTTGTTTCTGTCATTGAATCCTCACTTGTTCACTTGTTTCTGTCGTTGAACCTCACTGCTCACTTGTTTCTGTCGTTGAATCCTCACTACTCACTTGTTTCTGTCGTTGAATCCTCACTGCTCACTTGTTTCTGTCGTTGAATCCTCACTGCTCACTTGTTCTGTTGTAGATCCTTGTTGCTCACTTGCTCACTTGTTGCCCAGTGCTGTAGATTGCCACTGGTGCACTTAAATCTCACGTTAATAGAATCTGACTTCTAATGGTTCAATGTTTGTTGTTAACTCGTTCCCACTTGATGATTCGCTTCTGATTTAAAATTTCTCTCTATACTTGATCATTTGATCTTTCACTTTTGCATGAATTCACAGTTCAAATTTATAACGCACGTAGTTTCTTCCAGCAAATTTATGACAGTGAATTCTTCTCGCTTGATATCAGTAATAACTTTTACTTCTGAAAATAGATAACTTTACACTACCATACACCACACAGTTCATAAACAACCTCTCCCATCAGCGGTGCACTTTGGCGGGATCTTGCGTCGGTCACGACAATAATTAATCACATATAGTTCTTATATACTCTTCTTCTTGTATATAAACAACTTAATAAGGCTCACTATTTACATCGCATACGTAGAATCACTTCTTGCCTGTTAGAAGCGCCTCGATCTCTATACATCACCATCGCTCACGTAACAACTACACAGCAGCCAGGCTCACACGGCAGATCACGTGATCAACGAAATGACTCACGACATGTTTCTGTGTTTTCCATGTTTGATTTAAGAATAAAAGTATTTGATTTTTGAACTATTTACTCTGGGCGTTCATTTTAACTGAACGATTATTTACCCACTAAGCACTTATTAAAAAATTGCAGAATAAGCGTTCTAGTACCCAGAGCTATTTGCGATAAACTCCGAAAAACATTTTTTTATCATATTAACAACAACAACAACAACATCAACAACAGTGCACAGTACACACTGATGACCCGCTATGTAGCGTATTTAAATTTGATAAATTAAACATTTGAAAGTTACAACATAACGGATAAACATTGTTTGAGTTAAAATCTTGTTATTTTTTCATTAGAAACGCCAACAACGTTAAAGGTGCACTCCAGTGAAAAAAAACATATTTTGAAAAATTGTTATTTTGATGATACAATACATAAATATGTCAAAATAAACCTTTTACAATTGTTAAAAATCTTCATTTATACCTTTACCGCGTCTGGAAACATCTTCAATTTTTCAAGGTCGCGTAAAGCCGAGAGGACTAGGTCCGAATAAATGAGCATACGTCACATCGTGCAGAAAGTCCGTGACTCGGCAGCTCGCCTTCTAAAAGTTTTGTTTACTTACTGTTTGCATTGTTCGTTGATAAGATGTCTTGTTTTAATGACGAAGATTATAACTTAGAAAGCTGATTTTCAAGTGGTTGTTTTGACAAAAGCTGTTTTAGAAACTGCGTTTCTGCATTGCATGACTTAAGAGGGGACACTTTAGAATTAAAAATTTACCCCCTGAAAAAATCCGAACAAATATACTAACAACAAACTTTGATCGCTTGGTAGATCACCTGCACGACGTATTTTGTTGAGCCATTTTTGTCTGAGTTCTTTCTTTTTCAAAGACGGGATTCTGTGAAAACTGACTTCTTTACACATCTCTGATCAATTGGTACATCCAAACGCAGAACAACTAACCATTTTTTTAAAGATTTAAAGGTAAAGTACATACAAAATATGGTTGTTTATTTGTAGCAAAATTCAACGATTCAATATTCAACGAATTATTTGGGAATGCAACGAACTATTTGGTTATTCAACGAAATTATTTCGGTATTCAACGACTTATTTGAGCATGCAACCACTTATTTGGCTATTCAACGGTATATGCAACAAAATTATTTCGATATTTAACGACTTATTTACGGCTTATTTATTCGGACATAGTGTAACGATTTCAGTTTTTATATATTTTTTCTTTCAAGAATATATTCAACCAATTAATTTCAAATTAAACAAGATGCAGGCGCTGCATAAACTATCTCGCTATTAAAAATGCACAACTATGAAACATCCACAATGCGACCCAATTCTACAATTTCTGCTAACAAAAATACAGCCTATCATCCATGGTTAAAAGTCGCGCGATTGAAACGTTTATGGTCTTAAACGGCATTTAGGTGACAAAAAATCAAAATTTTGATGTCACCATCATGTTCAGCATACTTTTTTTGTTATCTGTGCCAAATTTGTTCGAAAAAAAAGTAGTTTTAATTTTTGGACCAATTTTGGCCTAAAATGACATTTAGGTGAAAAAAATCAAAATTATGATGTCACTATTATGTTCACCATACCTTTTTTGTTAACTGTGCCAAATTTTGTCGAAAACAAATACCAATTTTGGCCTGAAACGTCACTTAGATGACTTCCAAGTACTTAGAGAGTTTAGGTACGAAGTTTAAATCTGTGACGTTGCAATTGACCATTTGGGACATTTAGTTAGTTACGAGTTGGAAACCTATCCTCGCAGGCGAGATAGTAAAAAGAAAAAAAAAAAGAAAAAATAGTTACCAAGATGAGATTCGAACACACGACTACTCCCGTGTCGGTGCTCAGAGAGCCAAAAATTTCCATTTTGGGACGGACAGCTGTATTTGAATACTCCTCGCAGGCGAGATAGTAACAGGCGAGATAGTAATGATTAACAGAACAACCGCGTCCTTCCAAGTCATCCTTTTAACCCCTGGGCGCTAGAAAAAAAACGCGGCAAATAAGAGATCGCTTCCAAGCTACCACTGCAGTTACTTTAAGGGATTTAATTTCAGCAAGAACTACTTTTCGGGAATTGATAAGTTCTTTTGCGATAACTGATTTCAGCGAAATTAAAGATTTAATTAATTAGGTTCAGAATAAGTATTTTACACCGAGGGGAAACGAAGGAGTAAGAATGAATCAGAGCAATTTGCTTTTAAAAAAATATTTTCATAAAAAATGATATCTATAACATCATGTAATCAAAAGTAAATATGAACATAAAACAAACAACAAGCAAACAAACAAAAGAATATACACTGGCTGAAGGCTACTTAATGTCTATAAAAACTTCACAAAATTCAAGACTTGCAACATTGACAAGCAGTAAATTGTATCTAAGGCTACTCATTATGTCAGTAAAAGATCAAAAGTTTCAAAAGTAACTATGAAAATGTAAAAATGTAAATATACAAAACAGGTTAAGCAATATCAAAAGAAAAAAACTGCTTTATGACTGCCCAATATGTTAGTAAATTCTTCAGACAGTTCACTGTAGCACGTGTACGTGTTTGGCAGTTCTAAACATGGACCACACGTGTGAAAGATAGGTCGCTTGGCAGCTCCTGAAATATTTTTAAATGACACAGACACTGTCAATACATCAGCACCAGTTGTAATGCGCAAAAACTCTGCTTCACCCAAATTTTGTTACAAATCGCTTTAGATAATCGAAACAATGTTTGTCTTGTTCGCATAAAGTATCCTCCACTGTAAAAAGGGAAACAATTTTTCGACCAGTTGGAACAAGGTCTTTATAAACTTTAACCAAATTGTTTGGATAAAATGAGTCTGGGGAAGCGTACCAATTTTAAACAGATCCTGCCAACAACAGGCAACATAACGAGGTTTCAAGATTTATTAAATAGCTTCAATTTTGGGCAGAAAATACAATAACGGCTTTCGCTTTCTTTTCACCACACGCATTGGAAGATTACATCACTCACTCCATTGTACACAATCTAAAAGAAAAAGAAAACATTTTCATATAGTGAAGTTTCCAGTGCCTTTAAGGGATGGCCAAGTCAATGGAATTGAAAGCGCTGTTTTTCATCTCATAAATAATTAGGCAAGTTCGGTAAAGTATAAAAGAAAAAACTAAACAATTTGGCAACTTTACTAATTTTTAGATGCAAAGTTCCAACCATACCACCAGCTTCCAAATCTGAAAAAATCATTCTAAAAGTTTTTTTTTTTCAGGATTTGATTCATGCAAGGCCAAGGGAAATTAAATAAGTTTATTGTCCTAGACACATTTCAAAAAACACATGCTTCTCATCATTCGTTTTTTTTCAACCAACATTAATGTAATTACCCAGAGGAAATTATAATGTCTCTTGCCTGTGTTTTAGAAGCTAAGTACACAAATACAAAAATATTACAAGTGCTGAACTTTGGCAATCATATTTTGCAATCAGACCCTTTTGAAAAGTATTCTGAATCATGTCTATTATTAAATTCATCACTATAGAATAGCACCTTGGATAGGATTCTTTGTTTTCTTTGTCTTGACTTTGGTAAAAGTGTTGCTTGCACAGTTGAGTTTAATGTCATGTTCAGACATGACCTAGTTGCTTATAAACCTGTTGCTTATCAAAAATGTGTACATATGTTGTGATGCAGTCAAGTTTGAATTGTGAATTCATAGATAATAATTAGTATTGAATGGCTTCAATTCTCTTTCACTTTGCTGATCCTTTATATTAATCGCTTTGATTTTATAGAAAGATATGTGGTGTTTGTTTCCTGCTCATATGTGACTGAAGGATGTTTACGATGCCAGCAGGATAATGACCACAGAGTCAGTTTAGCTACTGACAGCATTCGCCGTAAGTGCTTATATTAAAGAGATTCAAATTTTTATACCAGGTGAAAACCAGGCTATAAAGAAGATGTAATAATCTAGATATTGACCTTTTTTCTTTCAGTTGACCATAACTACGAACGTGATCCTGATACATCAGAAACTGATTTGGCAAGTGAAGTTTTGATATCAAAGGATATTACTATTCATCGAACAAATCTTTGTTGAAGAAGTTATATCAATTTTTACGGATGAAACAATTTTAAAGTGTAATTTGGCGAATAACATTGATTGATCATTCTGAAAATATTGAAGCAGGTATTGGGGATGGAGTTGCTAAAGATGTGATATGCACCTTCTTCAATAGATTTATTACATCACATATAATAGGGTTAATGAAGTAGTTCCTATTATTCGCCATACAATGTTTACAGATGAATGGCGCTCAGTCACAAGAATTATGCTATTTGCTTTAAGAACGAAATATTTTCCTGTCCGTATCAGTCCTGTTTTTGTCTTGTCTGCTTTATTTGGAGAGGATTGTGTTTGACAAAGAATTATTAATACAATCTTTCCTGCAATACATATCAAATGATGAAAAACCATGTGTGTCATCAATGTTAGAAAATTATAAAGCTGGTGGCAAAGATGAAGATGAATTATTTAAAATTTTATCAGCTTACAAATGCTACCGGCAGACCATCCGCAGAAACAATAAAAGAACTAATTTGTGAATTATCACATTAAGAGCTGATTCAAAAACCCAAATATGTTTGGCCAATGCTTTGGCTGATATCTTTCATACTGTAAAAAACCATCCATTTGAAAGTAAAGCAAAAGTTCTTGCTTTCTACGATGAAGGGAAAGAGACCAACAGGAAGGTCTTGAAGGCACTTGTTATTGAAAGCTTAAATGATGTTCAAAAAGAGATTGGGGACATTTGAATCGACTTATCAAAACGATTGATGCTAAAGAGTTTGGCTTTGTTCTTACAATTCACTACTGGTGCTCATATGTTACCCGTGAATGGCATCAAGGTGGTTTTCACTAAAGATGAACCAAGAATGTCGAGAGCTCGTACGTGCGTTCCTCAGTTGAAACTCCAAGAGAATTATAGGTGTTATAACGAGTAAGCCGAGGAGTTCCAGAACATTCTTAAAAACCCGTATTGCTTCACATTCAGTTCCAAGTGACTTTTTATTGATTTAATATAAGCATGAACCTATTGACATTGTTTTAGTTTTTTTTATTTACTAATTTTGTTCGTAACTCATGATTTTTGTTCCATTTTATTTCCTGGTTCTTTATATTTCTACGATTTAGGTAACATTGTTTCACGGAAAAATTTTTGTTGAAACAAATAAATACACATTAACGTCTTGATATTCTTTTTGACATCTCGAGATGTTCTCAATTCATTATGTGACGAAAAACTACGGAAAGAGATGAGATGTGTTTTGAAAGTCTTGCTTTATAAGCCCCGTTTCTTTTACAGAATATGGAAAATTTGATTAAAGATTATTTCAAAAAGAGGTTATCAATACAAAGAAATCCTATTGTTATTGGAACATCGACATAGAATGAAAATAAGTATGAGAAACCTTAAATACAAACTGAAGAAATATGACTTACGTAGAAAAAAAGTTGATTCGAATTTTCACGAAATTTTGGATGGCAATAGAGGTGTATCAAAGGATGTATGGAAATGCCAATGGCTACCGAACAATCTGACAAAGTCTGAAGCTGTCAGGAATCTCAACCACTCGTGAAGTGGTTATGTTAGCATTGAAGCAATTGGACCCAGCAGGATCTAAGAAACGAAAAAGCTAAGCGACTTATTAGGAGAGAGTAATTCATCAAAGGCCCAAAACGATATCTGGCATGTGGATGGATATGATAAACTAAAACCTTTTCGGTTTCCCGATTAATGCCTGTATTGACGGTTTTAGTGGACGGATTTTATGGCTAGGTTATGTAAAATCAAACAATGATCCTCTTACCGTTGGAAAATTGTATTTTTCTGAAGTGTGTAAAACTGGATGTGTGCCTCGTCGGGTTAGAAACGGACTGTGGATCGGAAAATGTGTTCATAGCCGCAGCGCAAACCTTTCTACGAAGGCATGACACAGAAAAGGCACATTTATACGGATCTTCGCACCACAATCAGCGAATTGAGGCGTGGTGGTCCCAGCTGCGTCGTATGAGAACTGATCATTTGATAAAAATTTTAAAGAAATGGTGAATACAGGGTTATACAATGATTCGATGAAATTGAAAAACGATGCATCCAATTTTTGTTTTGGGAAACTAATCCAAAAATACATTAGATCAATGTAAAGAAGAATGGGACTCCCATTACATTCAGAGATCATCTTTCAGCGAGGTGTTTTAGCCGCCCAGACGTCAATTATTTCTTTCCGCCAATAAATTTCAGTAACCAAGAAGCTTCCGTTCAGGAAGATGACATACAGGTGATTTGTCAACACTTGGGGGATAGGATTGATGATGAAGATTTTATATGATGAATATTTTCAATATTTGTGCGCACAATTGAACGTTTCAAGAACCAACGGGTTTGGAAATGGCTAAACGTAATTTCTCCTGCTGCTTCATTATGCAAAATAAAATTTGACGCTGTGTATTTAGGATACTTTTTATGATATAAAACAATAAATGTTCCTTTGTTATCGTTCCCCCCCTCTCTTTACAGTTACAAGCTGTGTAAATTACCCGGCTTGCGCATTGTAAAAACTACCACTATCAGGATTTTTTACCATATTTTGAAGACTTCGATATTTCAAAGATTTCTTTGACCCCCTTTTGAAAGACTTTTTTTATGCATTTTTAAGAATTTTGACGCATTTTAAGACTTTTTTTGACGCATTTTAAGACTTTTTTGACGCATTTTAAAGACTTTTTTTGACGGCATTTTAAGACTTTTTTGATGCAATTAAGACTTTTTTGACGCATTTTAAGACTTTTTTGATGCAATTAAGACTTTTTTGACGTATTTTAAGATTTTTTTGACGCATTTTAAGACTTTTTTGACGCATTTTAAAGACTTTTTGAACGCATTTTAAGACTTTTTTGACGCATGTTAAGACTTTTTTGATGCAATTAAGACTTTTTTGATGCATTTTAAGACTTTTTTGATGCAATTAAGACTTTTTTGATGCATTTTAAGACTTTTTTGATGCAATTAAGACTTTTTTGACGCATTTTAAGACTTTTTTTGACGCATTTTAAAGTCTTTTTTTGACGCATTTTAAAGACTTTTTTGACGGCATTTTAAGACTTTTTTGACGCATGTTAAGACTTTTTTGATGCAATTAAGACTTTTTTGATGCATTTTAAGACTTTTTTGATGCAATTAAGACTTTTTTTGATGCATTTTAAGACTTTTTTGATGCAATTAAGACTTTTTTGAACGCATTTTAAGACTTTTTTTGACGCATTTTAAAGTCTTTTTGACGCATTTTAAGACTTTTTTGATGCAATTAAGACTTTTTTTGATGCATTTTAAGACTTTTTTGATGCAATTAAGACTTTTTTGACGCATTTTAAGACTTTTTTTGACGCATTTTAAAGACTTTTTTTGACGCATTTTAAGACTTTTTTGATGCAATTAAGACTTTTTTGATGCATTTTAAGACTTTTTTGATGCAATTAAGACTTTTTTGACGCATTTTAAGACTTTTTTTGATGCAATTTAAAGACTTTTTTGACGCATTTTAAGACTTTTTTGATGCAATTAAGACTTTTTTGACGCATTTTAAGACTTTTTTGATGCAATTAAGACTTTTTTGACGTATTTTAAGATTTTTTTTGACGCATTTTAAGACTTTTTTGACGCATTTTAAAAGACTTTTTTGACGCATTTTAAGACTTTTTTGACGCATGTTAAGACTTTTTTGATGCAATTAAGACTTTTTTGATGCATTTTAAGACTTTTTTGATGCAATTAAGAACTTTTTTTGATGCATTTTAAGACTTTTTGATGCAATTAAGACTTTTTTGACGCATTTTAAGACTTTTTTTGACAGCATTTTAAAGTCTTTTTTGACGCATTTTAAAGACTTTTTTGACGCATTTTAAAGAACTTTTTTTGACGCATGTTAAGACTTTTTGATGCAATTAAGACTTTTTTGATGCATTTAAGACTTTTTTGATGCAATTAAGACTTTTTTTGATGCATTTTAAAAACTTTTTTTGACGCATTTTAAAAGTCTTTTTTGACGCATTTAAGACTTTTTTGATGCAATTTAAGACTTTTTTGATGCACTTTAAGACTTTTTTGATGCAATTAAGACTTTTTTGACGCATTTTAAGACTTTTTTTGACGCATTTTAAAGTCTTTTTTGACGCATTTTAAAGACTTTTTTGACGCATTTTAAGACTTTTTTGACGCATGTTAAGACTTTTTTGATGCAATTAAGACTTTTTTGATGCATTTTAAGACTTTTTTGATGCAATTAAGACTTTTTTGATGCATTTTAAGAACTTTTTGATGCAATTAAGACTTTTTTGACGCATTTTAAGACTTTTTTTGACGCATTTTTAAAGTCTTTTTTGACGCATTTTAAAAGACTTTTTTGACGCATTTTAAGACTTTTTTGAAGCATGTTAAGAATTTTTTGATGCAATTAAGACTTTTTTGATGCATTTTAAGACTTTTTTGATGCAATTAAGACTTTTTTTGATGCATTTTAAGACTTTTTTGATGCAATTAAGACTTTTTTGACGCATTTTAAGACTTTTTTTGACGCATTTTAAAGTCTTTTTTGACGCATTTTAAAGACTTTTTTGACGCATTTAAGACTTTTTTGACGCATGTTAAGACTTTTTTGATGCAATTAAGACTTTTTTTGATGCAATTAAGACTTTTTTGACGCATTTTAAGACTTTTTTTGACGCATTTTAAAGTCTTTTTGGACGGCATTTTAAAGACTTTTTTGACGCATTTTAAGACTTTTTTGACGCAATGTTAAGACTTTTTTGATGCAATTAAGACTTTTTTGATGCATTTTAAGACTTTTTTGATGCAATTAAGACTTTTTTGATGCATTTTAAGACTTTTTTGATGCAATTAAGACTTTTTTGACGCATTTTAAGACTTTTTTTGACGCATTTTAAAGTCTTTTTTGACGCATTTTAAGACTTTTTTGATGCAATTAAGACTTTTTTGATGCATTTTAAGACTTTTTTGATGCAATTAAGACTTTTTTGACGCATTTTAAGACTTTTTTGACGCATTTTAAACTTTTTTGACGCATTTTAAGACTTTTTTGATGCAATTAAGACTTTTTTGATGCATTTTAAGACTTTTTTGATGCAATTAAGACTTTTTTGACGCATTTTAAGACTTTTTTTGACGCATTTTAAAGACTTTTTTGACGCATTTTAAGACTTTTTTGATGCAATTAAGACTTTTTTGATGCATTTTAAGACTTTTTTGATGCAATTAAGACTTTTTTGACGCATTTTAAGACTTTTTTGATGCAATTTAAAGACTTTTTTGACGCATTTTAAGACTTTTTTGATGCAATTAAGACTTTTTTGACGCATTTTAAGACTTTTTTGATGCAATTAAGACTTTTTTGACGCATTTTAAGACTTTTTTGACGCATTTTAAGACTTTTTTGACGCATTTTAAGACTTTTTTGACGCATTTTAAGACTTTTTTGACGCATTTTAAGACTTTTTTGATGCAATTAAGACTTTTTTGATGCATTTTAAGACTTTTTTGATGCAATTAAGACTTTTTTGATGCATTTTAAGACTTTTTTGATGCAATTAAGACTTTTTTGACGCATTTTAAGACTTTTTTGACGCATTTTAAACTTTTTTGACGCATTTTAAGACTTTTTTGACGCATTTTAAGACTTTTTTGACGCATTTAAGACTTTTTTGATGCAATTAAGACTTTTTTGATGCATTTTAAGACTTTTTTGATGCAATTAAGACTTTTTTGATGCATTTTAAGACTTTTTTGATGCAATTAAGACTTTTTTGACGCATTTTAAGACTTTTTTGACGCATTTTAAACTTTTTTGACGCATTTTAAGACTTTTTTGATGCAATTAAGACTTTTTTGATGCATTTTAAGACTTTTTTGATGCAATTAAGACTTTTTTGACGCATTTTAAGACTTTTTTGACGCATTTTAAGACTTTTTTGACGCATTTTAAGACTTTTTTGATGCAATTAAGACTTTTTTGACGCATTTTAAGACTTTTTTGATGCATTAAGACTTTTTTGACGCATTTTAAGACTTTTTTGATGCAATTAAGACTTTTTTGACGCATTTTAAGACTTTTTTGACGCATTAAGACTTTTTTGACGCATTTTAAGACTTTTTTGACGCATTTTAAGACTTTTTTGACGCATTTAAGACTTTTTTGATGCAATTAAGACTTTTTTGATGCATTTTAAGACTTTTTTGATGCAATTAAGACTTTTTTGACGCATTTTAAGACTTTTTTGACGCATTTTAAACTTTTTTGACGCATTTTAAGACTTTTTTGATGCAATTAAGACTTTTTTGATGCATTTTAAGACTTTTTTGATGCAATTAAGACTTTTTTGACGCATTTTAAGACTTTTTTGACGCATTTTAAGACTTTTTTGACGCATTTTAAGACTTTTTTGACGCATTTTAAGACTTTTTTGACGCATTTAAGACTTTTTTGATGCAATTAAGACTTTTTTGATGCATTTTAAGACTTTTTTGATGCAATTAAGACTTTTTTGATGCATTTTAAGACTTTTTTGATGCAATTAAGACTTTTTTGACGCATTTTAAGACTTTTTTTGACGCATTTTAAACTTTTTTGACGCATTTTAAGACTTTTTTGACGCATTTTAAGACTTTTTTGACGCATTTAAGACTTTTTTGATGCAATTAAGACTTTTTTGATGCATTTTAAGACTTTTTTGATGCAATTAAGACTTTTTTGATGCATTTTAAGACTTTTTTGATGCAATTAAGACTTTTTTGACGCATTTTAAGACTTTTTTGACGCATTTTAAACTTTTTTGACGCATTTTAAGACTTTTTTGACGCATTTTAAGACTTTTTTGACGCATTTAAGACTTTTTTGATGCAATTAAGACTTTTTTGATGCATTAAGACTTTTTTGACGCATTTTAAGACTTTTTTGACGCATTTTAAGACTTTTTTGACGCATTTTAAGACTTTTTTGACGCATTTTAAGACTTTTTTGACGCATTTAAGACTTTTTTGATGCAATTAAGACTTTTTTGATGCATTTTAAGACTTTTTTGATGCAATTAAGACTTTTTTGATGCATTTTAAGACTTTTTTGATGCAATTAAGACTTTTTTGACGCATTTTAAGACTTTTTTGACGCATTTTAAACTTTTTTGACGCATTTTAAGACTTTTTTGATGCAATTAAGACTTTTTTGATGCATTTTAAGACTTTTTTGATGCAATTAAGACTTTTTTGACGCATTTTAAGACTTTTTTTGACGCATTTTAAACTTTTTTGACGCATTTTAAGACTTTTTTGATGCAATTAAGACTTTTTTGATGCATTTTAAGACTTTTTTGATGCAATTAAGACTTTTTTGACGCATTTTAAGACTTTTTTGACGCATTTTAAGACTTTTTTGACGCATTTTAAGACTTTTTTGATGCAATTAAGACTTTTTTGATGCATTTTAAGACTTTTTTGATGCAATTAAGACTTTTTTGACGCATTTTAAGACTTTTTTGATGCATTTTAAAGACTTTTTTGACGCATTTTAAGACTTTTTTGATGCAATTAAGACTTTTTTGACGCATTTTAAGACTTTTTTGATGCAATTAAGACTTTTTTGACATTTTAAGACTTTTTTGACGCATTTTAAGACTTTTTTGACGCATTTTAAGACTTTTTTGACGCATTTTAAGACTTTTTTGACGCATTTAAGACTTTTTTGATGCAATTAAGACTTTTTTGATGCATTTTAAGACTTTTTTGATGCAATTAAGACTTTTTTGATGCATTTTAAGACTTTTTTGATGCAATTAAGACTTTTTTGACGCATTTTAAGACTTTTTTTGACGCATTTTAAGACTTTTTTGACGCATTTTAAGACTTTTTTGACGCATTTTAAGACTTTTTTGACGCATTTAAGACTTTTTTGATGCAATTAAGACTTTTTTGATGCATTTTAAGACTTTTTTGATGCAATTAAGACTTTTTTGATGCATTTTAAGACTTTTTTGATGCAATTAAGACTTTTTTGACGCATTTTAAGACTTTTTTTGACGCATTTTAAAGTCTTTTTTGACGCATTTTAAGACTTTTTTGATGCAATTAAGACTTTTTTGATGCATTTTAAGACTTTTTTGATGCAATTAAGACTTTTTTGACGCATTTTAAGACTTTTTTTGACGCATTTTAAAGACTTTTTTGACGCATTTTAAGACTTTTTTGATGCAATTAAGACTTTTTTGATGCATTTTAAGACTTTTTTGATGCAATTAAGACTTTTTTGACGCATTTTAAGACTTTTTTGACGCATTTTAAACTTTTTTGACGCATTTTAAGACTTTTTTGATGCAATTAAGACTTTTTTGATGCATTTTAAGACTTTTTTGATGCAATTAAGACTTTTTTGACGCATTTTAAGACTTTTTTGACGCATTTTAAGACTTTTTTGACGCATTTTAAGACTTTTTTGATGCAATTAAGACTTTTTTGATGCATTTTAAGACTTTTTTGATGCAATTAAGACTTTTTTGACGCATTTTAAGACTTTTTTGATGCAATTTAAGACTTTTTTGACGATTAAGACTTTTTTGACGCATTTTAAGACTTTTTTGATGCATTTTAAGACTTTTTTGACATTTTAAGACTTTTTTGACGCATTTTAAGACTTTTTTGACGCATTTTAAGACTTTTTTGACGCATTTTAAGACTTTTTTGATGCAATTAAGACTTTTTTGATGCATTTTAAGACTTTTTTGATGCAATTAAGACTTTTTTGACGCATTTTAAGATTTTTTTGACGCATTTTAAGACTTTTTTGACGCATTTTAAGACTTTTTTGACGCATTTTAAGACTTTTTTGACGCATTTTAAGACTTTTTTGATGCAATTAAGACTTTTTTGATGCATTTTAAGACTTTTTTGATGCAATTAAGACTTTTTTGACGCATTTTAAGACTTTTTTGACGCATTTTAAACTTTTTTGACGCATTTTAAGACTTTTTTGACGCATTTTAAGACTTTTTTGACGCATTTTAAGACTTTTTTGATGCAATTAAGACTTTTTTGATGCATTTTAAGACTTTTTTGATGCAATTAAGACTTTTTTGACGCATTTTAAGACTTTTTTGATGCAATTTAAAGACTTTTTTGACGCATTTTAAGACTTTTTTGATGCAATTAAGACTTTTTTGACGCATTTTAAGACTTTTTTGATGCAATTAAGACTTTTTTGACGCATTTTAAGACTTTTTTGACGCATTTTAAGACTTTTTTGACGCATTTTAAGACTTTTTTGACGCATTTTAAGACTTTTTTGACGCATTTTAAGACTTTTTTGATGCAATTAAGACTTTTTTGATGCATTTTAAGACTTTTTTGATGCAATTAAGACTTTTTTGATGCATTTTAAGACTTTTTTGATGCAATTAAGACTTTTTTGACGCATTTTAAGACTTTTTTGACGCATTTTAAGACTTTTTTGACGCATTTTAAGACTTTTTTGACGCATTTTAAGACTTTTTTGACGCATTTAAGACTTTTTTGATGCAATTAAGACTTTTTTGATGCATTTTAAGACTTTTTTGATGCAATTAAGACTTTTTTGATGCATTTTAAGACTTTTTTGATGCAATTAAGACTTTTTTGACGCATTTTAAGACTTTTTTGACGCATTTTAAACTTTTTTGACGCATTTTAAGACTTTTTTGATGCAATTAAGACTTTTTTGATGCATTTTAAGACTTTTTTGATGCAATTAAGACTTTTTTGACGCATTTTAAGACTTTTTTTGACGCATTTTAAAGACTTTTTTGACGCATTTTAAGACTTTTTTGATGCAATTAAGACTTTTTTGATGCATTTTAAGACTTTTTTGATGCAATTAAGACTTTTTTGACGCATTTTAAGACTTTTTTGACGCATTTTAAAGACTTTTTTGACGCATTTTAAGACTTTTTTGATGCAATTAAGACTTTTTTGATGCATTTTAAGACTTTTTTGATGCAATTAAGACTTTTTTGACGCATTTTAAGACTTTTTTGACGCATTTTAAGACTTTTTTGACGCATTTTAAGACTTTTTTGATGCAATTAAGACTTTTTTGATGCATTTTAAGACTTTTTTGATGCAATTAAGACTTTTTTGACGCATTTTAAGACTTTTTTGATGCAATTTAAGACTTTTTTGACGCATTAAGACTTTTTTGATGCATTTTAAGACTTTTTTGATGCATTAAGACTTTTTTGACGTATTTTAAGACTTTTTTGACGCATTTTAAGACTTTTTTGACGCATTTTAAAGACTTTTTTGACGCATTTTAAGACTTTTTTGATGCAATTAAGACTTTTTTGATGCATTTTAAGACTTTTTTGATGCAATTAAGACTTTTTTGACGTATTTTAAGATTTTTTTGACGCATTTTAAGACTTTTTTGACGCATTTTAAAGACTTTTTTGACGCATTTTAAGACTTTTTTGACGCATTTAAGACTTTTTTGATGCAATTAAGACTTTTTTGATGCATTTTAAGACTTTTTTGATGCAATTAAGACTTTTTTGACGCATTTTAAGACTTTTTTGACGCATTTTAAACTTTTTTGACGCATTTTAAGACTTTTTTGACGCATTTTAAGACTTTTTTGACGCATTTAAGACTTTTTTGATGCAATTAAGACTTTTTTGATGCATTTTAAGACTTTTTTGATGCAATTAAGACTTTTTTGATGCATTTTAAGACTTTTTTGATGCAATTAAGACTTTTTTGACGCATTTTAAGACTTTTTTGACGCATTTTAAAGTCTTTTTTGACGCATTTTAAGACTTTTTTGATGCAATTAAGACTTTTTTGATGCATTTTAAGACTTTTTTGATGCAATTAAGACTTTTTTGACGCATTTTAAGACTTTTTTGACGCATTTTAAGACTTTTTTGACGCATTTTAAGACTTTTTTGATGCAATTAAGACTTTTTTGATGCATTTTAAGACTTTTTTGATGCAATTAAGACTTTTTTGACGCATTTTAAGACTTTTTTGATGCAATTTAAGACTTTTTTGACGCATTTTAAGACTTTTTTGATGCAATTAAGACTTTTTTGACGCATTTTAAGACTTTTTTGATGCAATTAAGACTTTTTTGACGCATTTTAAGACTTTTTTGACGCATTTTAAGACTTTTTTGACGCATTTTAAGACTTTTTTGATGCATTTTAAGACTTTTTTGACGCATTTTAAGACTTTTTTGATGCAATTAAGACTTTTTTGACGCATTTTAAGACTTTTTTGATGCAATTAAGACTTTTTTGATGCATTTTAAGACTTTTTTGATGCAATTAAGACTTTTTTGACGCATTTTAAGATTTTTTTGACGCATTTTAAGACTTTTTTGACGCATTTTAAGACTTTTTTGACGCATTTTAAGACTTTTTTGACGCATTTAAGACTTTTTTGATGCAATTAAGACTTTTTTGATGCATTTTAAGACTTTTTTGATGCAATTAAGACTTTTTTGACGCATTTTAAGACTTTTTTGACGCATTTTAAAGACTTTTTTGACGCATTTTAAAGACTTTTTTGACGCATTTTAAGACTTTTTTGACGCATTTAAGACTTTTTTGATGCAATTAAGACTTTTTTGATGCATTTTAAGACTTTTTTGATGCAATTAAGACTTTTTTGACGCATTTTAAGACTTTTTTTGATGCAATTTAAGACTTTTTTGACGCATTTTAAGACTTTTTTGATGCAATTAAGACTTTTTTGACGCATTTTAAGACTTTTTTGATGCAATTAAGACTTTTTTGACGCATTTTAAGACTTTTTTGACGCATTTTAAGACTTTTTTGACGCATTTTAAGACTTTTTTGACGCATTTTAAGACTTTTTTGACGCATTTAAGACTTTTTTGATGCAATTAAGACTTTTTTGACGCATTTTAAGACTTTTTTGATGCAATTAAGACTTTTTTGATGCATTTTAAGACTTTTTTGATGCAATTAAGACTTTTTTGACGCATTTTAAGACTTTTTTGACGCATTTTAAAGACTTTTTTGACGCATTTTAAGACTTTTTTGACGCATTTTAAGACTTTTTTGACGCATTTAAGACTTTTTTGATGCAATTAAGACTTTTTTGATGCATTTTAAGACTTTTTTGATGCAATTAAGACTTTTTTGATGCATTTTAAGACTTTTTTGATGCAATTAAGACTTTTTTGACGCATTTTAAGACTTTTTTGACGCATTTTAAGACTTTTTTGACGCATTTTAAGACTTTTTTGATGCAATTAAGACTTTTTTGATGCATTTTAAGACTTTTTTGATGCAATTAAGACTTTTTTGACGCATTTTAAGACTTTTTTGACGCATTTTAAGACTTTTTTGACGCATTTTAAGACTTTTTTGATGCATTAAGACTTTTTTGACGCATTTTAAGACTTTTTTGATGCAATTAAGACTTTTTTGACGCATTTTAAGACTTTTTTGATGCAATTAAGACTTTTTTGACGCATTTTAAGACTTTTTTGATGCAATTAAGACTTTTTTGATGCATTTTAAGACTTTTTTGATGCAATTAAGACTTTTTTGACGCATTTTAAGACTTTTTTGATGCAATTTAAGACTTTTTTGACGCATTAAGACTTTTTTGATGCATTTTAAGACTTTTTTGATGCATTAAGACTTTTTTGACGCATTTTAAGATTTTTTGACGCATTTTAAGACTTTTTTGACGCATTTTAAGACTTTTTTGACGCATTTTAAGACTTTTTTGATGCAATTAAGACTTTTTTGATGCATTTTAAGACTTTTTTGATGCAATTAAGACTTTTTTGACGCATTTTAAGATTTTTTGACGCATTTTAAGACTTTTTTGACGCATTTTAAGACTTTTTTGACGCATTTTAAGACTTTTTTGACGCATTTTAAGACTTTTTTGATGCAATTAAGACTTTTTTGATGCATTTTAAGACTTTTTTGATGCAATTAAGACTTTTTTGACGCATTTTAAGACTTTTTTGATGCATTTAAGACTTTTTTGACGCATTTTAAGACTTTTTTGACGCATTTTAAGACTTTTTTGACGCATTTTAAGACTTTTTTGATGCAATTAAGACTTTTTTGACGCATTTTAAGACTTTTTTGATGCAATTAAGACTTTTTTGATGCATTTTAAGACTTTTTTGATGCAATTAAGACTTTTTTGACGCATTTTAAGACTTTTTTGACGCATTTTAAGACTTTTTTGACGCATTTTAAGACTTTTTTGATGCAATTAAGACTTTTTTGATGCATTTTAAGACTTTTTTGATGCAATTAAGACTTTTTTGACGCATTTTAAGACTTTTTTGATGCATTAAGACTTTTTTGACGCATTTTAAGACTTTTTTGATGCAATTAAGACTTTTTTGATGCATTTTAAGACTTTTTTGATGCAATTAAGACTTTTTTGACGCATTTTAAGACTTTTTTGATGCAATTTAAGACTTTTTTGACGCATTTTAAGACTTTTTTGATGCAATTAAGACTTTTTTGACGCATTTTAAGACTTTTTTGATGCAATTAAGACTTTTTTGACGCATTTTAAGACTTTTTTGATGCAATTAAGACTTTTTTGACGCATTTTAAGACTTTTTTGACGCAATTTTAAGACTTTTTTGACGCATTTAAGACTTTTTTGATGCAATTTTAAGACTTTTTTGACGCATTTTAAGACTTTTTTGATGCAATTAAGACTTTTTTGACGCATTTTAAGACTTTTTTGATGCAATTAAGACTTTTTTGACGCATTTTAAGACTTTTTTTGACGCATTTTAAGACTTTTTTGACGCATTTTAAGACTTTTTTGACGCATTTTAAGACTTTTTTGACGCATTTTAAGACTTTTTTGATGCAATTAAGACTTTTTTGATGCATTTTAAGACTTTTTTGATGCAATTAAGACTTTTTTGATGCATTTTAAGACTTTTTTGATGCATTAAGACTTTTTTGACGCATTTTAAGACTTTTTTGATGCAATTAAGACTTTTTTGACGCATTTTAAGACTTTTTTGATGCAATTAAGACTTTTTTGACGCATTTTAAGACTTTTTTTGCATTAAGACTTTTTTGACGCATTTTAAGACTTTTTTGACGCATTAAGACTTTTTTGACGCATTTTAAGACTTTTTTGATGCAATTAAGACTTTTTTGATGCATTTTAAGACTTTTTTTGATGCAATTTAAGACTTTTTTGACGCATTTTAAGACTTTTTTGACGCAATTTTAAGACTTTTTTGATGCAATTAAGACTTTTTTGACGCATTTTAAGACTTTTTTGATGCAATTAAGACTTTTTTGACGTATTTTAAGATTTTTTGACGCATTTTAAGACTTTTTTGACGCATTTTAAAGACTTTTTTGACGCATTTTAAGACTTTTTTGATGCAATTAAGACTTTTTTGATGCATTTTAAGACTTTTTTGACGCATTTTAAGACTTTTTTGAAGCATTTTAAAGACTTTTTTGACGCATTTTAAGACTTTTTTGATGCAATTAAGACTTTTTTGATGCAATTAAGATGCATTTTTGAAATGTTTTTGCACCTCTGGAATGCGTGTACCCTTAGGGCCAATTGAAAATTGAAAATCAGAAATAGTTACTAATTTTGATTTTCAATTTTAATTGAAAATCAAAAATCAAAATTATTTAATGATTTTTGAATTTCAATTCAATTTGAAAGTCAAAAATTAAAATTAGTGAATGATTTTAATTTTCAATTTAATTTGACAATTGAAAATTGAAAATTTAAAATTTAAAATTTAAAACTCAAGAAAGATCAAAAAACAATAATTGAAAACTCAATTTCAAATTTTTGCTTTTCAATTTTAAGTTTCATTACGCACGTGACACATGGGTTAAACGTCAAACCAGTCTCCTCCCCGGGCGTCTTAGGTTCTTGTTAGGTGTGCCTGTCCTTTTAGGTCAAACTTTATTACACCGAATGTTAATCGAAAATTTGCAATATTATACCAATAATAGTAAACGCCTTTTAATGTGTTCTATAATAGACTCTCGATGAATGTCAACAAATGTTCTGAACCAAAAAGAAGATTTAAGAAGAATAAACATTAATTTTGCTTCTGCTTGGTGTAGTTACATTTCTTAAATTTCTCCTATCAAATTAAGGGAAGAGATAGGGAAATGTTCCTTCTGGCACAGTCGCGCACAGACGTCACAGCAATTCCTGCTCATCCAGTACCATGCGGTGCTTAGCCATGTATATCCAGTACCATGCCATGCTTAGCTATGGAATTCAAGGGTAAGTCCCTATCATACAAAAATGAGTAGAAAATTTCTAGCACAGGGGTAATTCCCTGAATACTACTGACGTCATCAAAAAATCAACGCATGCGCAATAAAGAGGGGAATAAGTGTTAGTCGAGCAGAATGAAATCCTCTGAGAAAGTAAAATTCTATACAATAAAGAAATGAATACATACACCATGAAACAATTACGCGATATTGCGAAAACCCGTGGCCTAGCCGGGTATTATAAGCTACGTAAGGCCGAATTGATTTCTTTATTGGATGTACCACAATACGCCCGGAGACCACCTAAAAGGGTTCCAGTTAAACCAACATCGGGGGATGTACCACAGTATGCTTGGAGGCCACCTAAACAACTAGCTAGACCTATAGTACCAGGGGATATGGATATCTTCGAGAAGCAGGAGATGGCGAAGGCCCGTCCAACTATGGGAGGTAAAATCAGGGAATGGCATAACTGGGTATTGCCACCATCTGAGATGGACATTTTTGAGAAACAGGAACTGTCGAAAAATCGTTCTGTTGTAAGGATAAGATGCAGGGATTTTATAATTGGCTTGTGGATGCTGTCCCCAAACCTATAAAAGAGAGGGTCAAGAGAACATATGCGACCATCAAACGTACGGTGATGAATCTCTATAACGGGGCAGCCAACACAAGGCCTACACTTCATGACGAGGTAGAAAAAGAGGCCGAGGAAGACTATATTGAAGACATCCAAAATCCCTA
This sequence comes from Hydractinia echinata, assembly GCA_030067915.1. Lineage (NCBI taxonomy): Eukaryota > Metazoa > Cnidaria > Hydrozoa > Anthoathecata > Hydractiniidae > Hydractinia > Hydractinia echinata. Next base: position 15,536 of record JASGCC010001260.1, on the reverse strand, counting down.
CAATCAACCGGGGCAAGATTTTACACCTCAGGAACATAAACATGCTCTCCACAGGACCTTCCGAAGTTTCCGCATTCCCGGTATAGGAGGGGCCGACGTTGACGGGTATATAGGGATGGTGCGACCAAACGTGAAAACCTTGGCCGAGGGGCAGGTAGAAGATATGGGGTCGGCAAAGATACAGCTGTCACTATGGATTATGTGGAAGAAGAAGACGAACTCGGAGGAGGCTAACGACGAGGAGTATATTGAGGTGAAGAAGGTCTTCCATAGTAATATGGCCTCAGTATTCCAGGGTAGCGACGTAGACGATGTGCTAGATATGATGTTTGCCCAAATCAAAACAGGTGTGGAAAATCCAGCACTACCCAAAAGTGACTTTTCGATTAGTCGAATACTATACCTCGACGTAGACTTCCACAAATTGAGACTAACAAGAGGCTCATCGTACATCGAACTACCTAAATGGGTAGCATCTAAAAAGGCCGTCATTAACCCAGTGAATGAGGACGAGGAATGCTTCAAGTGGGCTGTTATAGCATCCTTACATCATGAGGAGATAGGGAGGAAACCGAATCGAATATCTCAGATGAAGCCCTACATAGACCTTTATAACTGGGAGGGTATAGAGTTTCCAACAAGTATCAAAAGCATATACAAATTTGAGGCGAATAACCTTGACATTGCGGTAAATGTGCTGTATGTAACGGGGAAGAGGATCAACATTCTACGTCGATCGGTGCACAACGGTGGTGACCCTATTGCTTATCGCCGATGATAAAAAGACACACTATACAGCCGTCAAAAGTCTATCGAGGCTCCTGGGCAAGGAGACCTCGAAGAATAGGAATGCAATGCATTTTTGCCTAAATTGCCTGCAGGGCTTTCCCACAATTGAATCGAGGGATAAGCATTATAGATATTGCAAGGACCATGAGGCTGTTAAAATTACAATGCCAACAGAGGTTGAAAAAAGGCTATACTATAGAGATGGCCAACAGCAATTCAAGGTACCCTTTGCCATCTATGCGGACTTCGAGAGTCTATTGATACCGGTAGAAGATGCCAGGGATACCAAGACGAAAAGGCTTAGCAAGCATGTATCATCTGGCTGGTGCACGTATAGTACCTTTGCCTATGGGGATGTACCGGACCCGCTGACAGTATACAGGGGCAAGGATTGCGTCACGCGGTTCGTGAACCACCTAGAGGACGAGGTGAAGCGTCTCTACAATACCTACCCGCAGCAACCCATGCTGCCTCTAACAGAGGTGTTAAAAAGGGAACATGACGAGGCATCGAAATGCCACATCTGCATGAAGCCATTTGACGACTGCGAGTATAGCCGTAAAGTTCGAGACCATTGTCACTATACGGGGCTGTATAGAGGTGCAGCGCACGCGATCTGCAACCTCAGATACAAAATACCTAGCCATATTCCCCTCATCTTCCACAATCTCTCGGGGTACAACGCACACCTGTTTATCCGAGAACTGGGTGAGAAGTACGGCACCCAGGACATTGGGTGCATAGCAGAGAATACTGAAAAATATATCAGTTTCAACGTTAAAATCAAGGTACCGCTTGCAGGCATGGGATATGGTGATGGCGAGACGTATAAGACCATAGAGATCAGATTTATCGATAGTTGTCGATTCATGCCATCAAGCCTGGAGAAATTGGCAAGCAACCTCATTGGAACAAACGCCGCCGGTATGAAATGCCACCGGTGTGCAGATACCTATCTGGAATTCCAGGGCATAGACGCCGAATACATGGCAAAATTCTGGTGTAAAAATTGCGACTCGAATACCACGAAGCAACTTAATCAAGACCAGGTAAAGGCAAACGTACCATCCATGGCAAAGTTCATTGACAAAGATGATACCTTCAGGCTGATGCTCAGAAAAGGCATGTACCCATACGAGTATATGGATGGATGGCAAAAATTTGAAGAGTCGGAGCTACCACCCAAGGAGGCATTCTATAGCAAACTGAATATGAAGAGTATAAGCGACAATGACTATACCTATGCTAAAAAGGTATGGAATTGTATCACCCCAAAGGGTGATAACGTCACCATGGGCGACTACCACGACGTGTACCTCAGCACAGACGTACTGCTATTAGCCGACGTCTTCGAGACGTTTCGGGATGTGTGCTTGACAAATTATAAGCTCGATCCCGCACACTTTTACAGTGCGCCCGGCCTGGCCTGGAAAGCAGCACTCAAGTATACCGGGATAAGGTTAGAGCTTCTCACAGACCCCGACATGCTCCTGATGTTCGAGAAGGGTATCCGAGGAGGTATAACCCAGGCCGTACACCGGTATGTCAAGGCTAATAACAAGTACATGGGAGACCAGTATGATCCAGAGGTTGAATCCTCCTACCTGCAGTACCTTGATGCGAACAACCTATACGGGTGGGCGATGCGTCAAGATCTACCAACGGATGGCTTCAAATGGGTGTCGAATGTTGAGGCCTTTACAGAAAAGCGAATCGAGAAGCTCGTTGAAGGGAACAAGCATGGGTACATTTTAGAGGTCGATATCGACTACCCCGAGAGGTTGCATGACAAACATAACGAATTGCCGTTCCTACCCGAACGCGCGACGGTTCACAAGGTCGAGAAATTGGTACCCAATTTGGAAGACAAGCGAAAGTACGTGGTACACATCAGAGCCCTTCACGAGGCCTTAAAACATGGGCTTGAATTGAAGAGAGTGCGCAGGGTCATCCGGTTTAACCAAAAGGCATGGCTGAAGGGGTACATCGATCACAATACTAGGCTGAGGACTGCTGCCAAAAACGAGTTTGAGAAGGACTTTTACAAACTAATGAATCTATCGGTGTTTGGCAAGACCATGGAAAACATCCGGAACCACCGCAACATTCAGCTGGTTACCAATGAGGACAAGTATACGAAACTCGTGATGAAGCCGAATTTCAAGGGTGGAAGCCGGTTTAGCAAGCACCTCCTAGGTGTAGAGATGGGTAAAACAGAGGTCAAAATGAACAAACCCGTGTATATAGGGCAGGCCATCTTGGATCTGTCAAAAATGGTGATGTACGAGTTCCACTACGACTATATGCAGCCCAAATATGGTTCTAAATTACAGCTATGCTACATGGATACGGACAGCTTCGTTTACCATATTAGAACAGAGGACTTTTACAGGGATATCAAGGACGATGTCGAGACACGATTCGATACGAGTGCCTATAATCCTGATGATGGGAGGCCTCTTCCTATAGGGAGGAACAAGAAGGTCGTGGGCCTCATGAAAGACGAACTAAGTGGGAAGGTCATGACCGAGTTCATTACGTTGAGGGCCAAGCTATATGCTTATGAAAGCCTCACAAAGGAGGGCGGCGACAGGAAAGCCAAAGGCGTAAAAAGATGTGTGACCAAAAAGTCCATCACCTTTGACGATTATCGGCGATGCTTGGAAGAGGGCGTTAATATATACAAGAGCCAAGTCTTGATTCAGAACAAGAACCATCAAATCTACACCCAAGAGGTGAACAAGCTAGCCCTTAACAGGGAGGATGACAAACGGATCGTTCAACCTGATCAAATTACAACACTAGCCCGCGGCCATCGCCGCCTGGTGTCTACCGGGGAATAAATGGAGGTGTGTTTGCTAATCGCTATAATTCTACCCTATGCCCTGATCGCGTTTTGCTTTTTTCGATATCGCCGTACAATAAAGAGGATGTCTGATATCGCACAAATATTCGACACAGCCGCCCCTGCAGAATCTTTTGAAAATATCGAAAAGCCCATTGATAAACGCCAAGCCCTGAGGGAGGCCCTACGCAAAGGCAAAGGACATTTATTACCGGAAAAATGTACCGAGGGGTTTATCGACAAGGCCCCCGATGAGGCGGTAGAAAAGGTCCATGCCGGGTACGTACAGCGAGAACTCCAGGAAAAGGGTGAAAAAACAGCGAAAGCTTTAGGTACCCACGCGGTTCATGTATATACTAATCTGGTGGCCAATTTTGTGAACATCGATAATATTGAGGATCTTCGCAGGGACATCAACGAGGACCCTGTTATCCGAGATGCCATGGCAGACCTTGGTATTCTCGTGTACTGCACGCTTGGGAAATGCTTAGCGCCACTCTTGGTGTTTGGGCATACAGCCAGACATATCAGTACCAAAAAAGAGGATGAGGCGGAGGCGGAGGCCAAGGAAGAGCCTCGGGCTGTATAATAAAATGAGTGAAGAAGAACAAAAAACAAGAAGAGAGGGTCATTACAAAACAAGGGTCAGGGTCACAAGTTGGCAGCACTGATGAAGAAAAGAAAGGAAGAAATGAAACAACAAGAGGGTACTGTAGAGCCTGCAGTAAAAGCCTCTTCTGGGACCAGTTCCGTACAGTCCATGGATAATGTATATCTTTATGGTGTAGATACGCTTGCCGTGCTTGCGATAGCTGTTGGCGTCTGGTATAAGTTTGGCAGTTCAGGCAAAAATGGCGGAGAAACCCACAAACCAACCCCCGAACCTCAAAAGGGCAAGGCTCATCCTGGATTCTTTAAAATGCTCTAATATAAATGACTACAAGCAACGTTACGCCAAAAGAGAAGGAGATCCTGGATATGCTATATGAGACCGTTGTGGACCTTAGTTTTACCTTCGCTTATGCCCTTGGGGGCAAGAAATTTCTAGGGATAACGAGACCCTCTGCCAAAATGGACATGAATGACGTCCTCAAGATGACTGCCTACTTCGCGGCGGGACGGGCGAGTCGCGAGATGGCCGTGAAGAAGGGATGGCTCCCCGCGAGTATCGTGCCGAAACCTAAATAGACCGCCTAGTAAAATTTTCTATTTGTCCCCGAAGGCAAATAGAAAATGGAGGAGGGTAAAAAATGTACAAAATGTAAAAGAAATCTTTCCCTTGATAATTTCAGGATCATGCGTGGTCAAACGCTAAGGCAGTGCATTACCTGCCTTGATGCTAACAGGGCGTCACGTAAACGTACAAAGTGCCACCCCGGCAACCAGCCTCTGTATGAGCTAATGACTATCTGTAGAGCCCATATTGAGGCCCAGTTTTCCGAAGGGATGACCTGGGATGATTATGAGTTCTTGCATATTCACCACAAGATTCCGTTTAGATATATTGAAACAGGCATCCCCCCAACGCTTGCTGATGTTGCCAGGGCATTGCACAAGGCGAGTACATTCAAGTAAATGAATAAGGCGTGTATAAAATGCAAGAACGTTTTAACCCCGGACAGGTTTAGGCCTAGGGGGAATAGTCGAACAAAAAGTTGCATAGATTGCCTGGATAAAGCGAAGGGGCGGCGGCGTACAAAATGCAAGGACCCTGTTATTGAAAACAAGGTAGACATCCTTGCCATTGATGCTGAAATTAGGGAAATTCAGCAGGATGAGAATTATCTACTTCTTTACACCTTGTTGACATACGGCATTATATCCAAGTACACCGAACTCGTTGAAGCGCCAACCGATGTCAACCATGAAAGGGAACTACTTGTTAAAATGTATCGCAAGGTACTGCGGTGCTTGTATGAAAAATTAACATTTTCCCAATTACCTCTCGAATATCAGGCTATAAATACCAAGCTATGCCCTGCATGCAAGGGTTTTTTGGTGAATAAACATAGTGGTGTATTGATTTGTGACAACTGTGCTGCGGTATATTCAAAAATTCATGACCAGAAGTGGGCATATTAGTAAAATGAATGTTGTAAGAGATCCGCATACGGCTATATTCACAGGACCGACAAGCTGTGGGAAAACGCAACGTGTCCTGGATCTACTTGGAAATGAATATAAAAAACACTACCATAATATCATCATCCTGTGTCCTACACTGAAATGGAATAAGACATACCTTGAAAGAGCCTCACTATGGAAGGACCCTTACGTGTTCCTTATAGACCCCGGAAATGAGCTGTTTGAATGGATCCAAAAACTATCCTCATTGCTGGCAAGTGAAGAGAGTCTATTCATAGTCGACGATATGATTTCTGATGGGAATCTTGACAAAAAACGTCAGCCCTTACTTGAATTGGCGGTCTCTGGGAGGCATCTAAAGCATAGCTTATGGCTCCTAACGCAGGCTTATACAGCCCTACCCAAGAACCTTCGGAGGCAGAAGAAGGCCCTGTTTTTGTGGTACCCTCACGAAAGGAGTGACATGAAAATGATAGACGAGGAGACGAACATAATCCCCGACTGGTCGGATATCAAGGCTGAATTGAAAAAATCCAAGCACGCATGCCTATATGTGAGGCTGGAACACCCTAGGACTTGGAAGATTCTCGAATGACCACGGTGAAAACCTCTGGATAGGCATTGATATATAGAAAGATGTCGTCGCAAGTTATGTTCAACGCAGGAGCCATTGAAACTCTGTCCAACAACCAGGACCAACCTATGTTTAAACGCGCTGATCTTGGTAGGTTTTTAGGTATTGAAAATGTTAGACAGTGTAGCCTCGATAATCAAATGATATCAACAAGAGAAAAAATAGGAGGAGGTGTATGTAGTACATACACCAAAAATGAAGGCCGAAATCCGCATGACGTCTTTGTCACATTGAACGGGGCCCTGGAGATCGTTCGCCGTTCCAGGAAACCCAAGGCTGCAGGAGTCATCAAATGGCTAGCCAGGGCAGGTGTTCAGAAACTACAAGATGTAATTAAAGAGCATCGCCAGGCCCTAGTGGACAGGGATGGGGCCCTGGCTTTACTCGGTGATGAAATTGATGATAGGGATGATGAAATTGTCTTTCTTGGGGATGAGCTAGAGGACAGGGATCGACAACTTGCAGTGCTCAAGATTCAAAGAAGGACAACGTCATACTAATTCATCGCAAGCATACCGCACAGGGCGACGACGGGTACCATCATCTTCCCTATCTCCGACGTTAATTTTAACTACTTACAGAGTAGTGAAAATTATAGGTAAAAGTGAGGGGGTGGCACGATGCCTCCTGTGAATGACCACGTTGAAATCCCCTGTCTAAGCATTGGTATATAGAAAATGTCGTCGCAGCTTTCGCTATTCAACACCGTGCCCGCAGGATCAATTGAAACATTGTTCGATGAACAAAACCGGCCCCTGTTCAAACGTGCTGACCTCGAAAGATTCCTATGTATTCCAAATGCTAGGCAGTATGGTCTTGATCGCCATATGACAATATCAAGGGGAGAAATAGAGGGCATACTGGGCGTAGTGGGCGACTATACTCGGTCAGGTATACTAGGGGGAGGGAAAAACCGGCATGACATCTTCGTCACGCTAGGAGGGGCCCTTGAAATTACACACCGTTCTAGGAAACCAAGGGCAGTAAAACTAATCTCCTGGTTGGCCCAAAAAGGTGTTGAGAAATTACAGGATGAACTCAAGGAGCAGCGTCAAGCCCTTGAGGATAAAGATATTGCCATGGCGATCCTTGAGGATGACCTGGACGATAGAGACAAACAGCTTGTGGTTTTGGGGAATGAAATTGAGGAGCTACAGCAACGTGCCGTGCCCCATCTCGATGATCTTGGAAAGGATAACAGTATGGTAATTATCCAGAAGAACAACGACGATCCCTGGCCATACCTGGCCATCTGTGGCCATCAGGGGTATATAGCGCAAAAGATTCGGAATAAGCTTGTTGACTACCCCAAGGGTGAGATTGTGGTACTAGCAGAGACCCCGAATTCTATTGTCCATTACAACTGGCTTCGAGAGCGTGGATGTATCGAAGTAAACCCCGAGCGTGTGAGACATTTTAGGCTCGGCGAACACTATACACATGAACGTCTCCTGGAGCTCGCTGAATGAGTGTCGCTATAGCCGGCCCCGGGGTGTACTCAGATCTGAGTACACCCAACCAAAAACACAATTTTAATACTCACAAGGGTATTAAAATTATCATTTTTTGACCCTTTTGGGTGTATGTTAAAAGCCAGTGAAATATCAAAAGATGGAAGCATACATAAAACAAAATCAATTTACAATCAACTACGATATCCAGGTACCCGTACTACACTGTTGTATCAAGGCAGGGTCAGTGACTGGATATTGCCCTACCTGCCTGGAAAATTTTAAATATCGAGATGGGGTATACTACGAGGGGTTTGAATATAAAACCGACGAAGAGCTTTTAAACAGGGTAGCGTCAGGCGAAAAAGCATGGGGTACATTTGTAAGAAGCGAGATTGACGAGGATTTGGAGGATGATGCTGAACGTCTAGGGCTCTATATCGTTGCGGCTAAAGAGAACAACTATGGTGCACTCTGTTGCCAGGTTATTAAGGATAGGGATTTGAAGCTATCGGATTTGGCTGATATATCAACAATAGGCAATATACTCAACTTTCCGATACCGGATAGACGTCTAGTCGATATTGATTTGGAAAATGAACCCAATGTCATCAAAGGTATCGTCTATGGATACCCGTTCTATACCCTACATCCTTTGGATTATCTGCGAGATCCGAATGATGATGATGACGAATGAAGAGCTATTACCACTCTTTGATAACATCCGGAGGTACCTGAACATCTTCAGGAATTAGCATGAGTTCTTCTGACACGAAGCTACGATCAGGGCCGTCCTTCAAATAGTACAACATACGGCTACCGCTACGATACGATCCAACCTGTAGGTATGTTTGTTGCGCGCCTTTTCGAATCATCATGCTTCTCCCCTGGCTGTAGCAGATAGAGATAAAGACCATCCTCGGGTAAGGGTTTTTTTTCGAGGTATTCTTGACTTTTCGCAAGCGGGACATCATCGAGTTTAATAGCCTTGTTAAGTTTTAGGCCAATCATGGCAGTCTTGGTATTATTGAGACTTTTTACTATAGTGTACAGATGCTTGACCCAAATGGTACTAGGCACCCCAGAGACCAACTCTTGTGCATCTTGAGGCTTAAAGAGTCTTTCGGCAAGTACCTTGTTGTAGGACTCTACAAAGGCCGTGAAGGTATGGTGGTACTTAGTGGTGGCCCTTTAATTTCAACTCCCTTATCCTCCAGTAACTTCGTTACATCCGATTTGAATTCGGAGCCATTGTCACATTGAAAAATCTTAGGGTATCGTAAAGGTCCCGCTTTGTAGATGTCTTTGATCATATCCGCGACCTCGCCGGCTTTTTTCGTTCTTAGGGGTCTAGCCACCTTGTACCTTGAAGCAACGTCAATGCCTGTCAGGATGTATTTGTACGTACTACCATACAACCAATCATGCGGCATATACAGTAGATCAAATTGATGCATTTCATTGGGTGCTGTAATGGTGAAATGAGGGTAATCAATACGTTTTGGGCCCCTGATATGCCGGAGCCACAACAGTTGACGAGAAAGCCAGTGGGTTACTAGCTTTTTGGATAGGCCGCTCTCCTTCGCGAGCAATTTGATAGCCTTGCGTCCAGTCCACACATGTTCCGGGATGTAGTATATATTGCTTAGTTTCTCCGCCTCCTCATCGGTAATACTATGTGATGCTTTTGACATGTTTATTATACATGTTAAAAACGTTCTACAAATACTTGTACGCTACAAACCCTAGCAGAGATAGGGATCCAACTATGAATATGACTTCACCATCCTGTTGTTGTTTTGAAGGTGTATAGAAGTCTGATAACTGTGGGGCCTTCTTGCTCGAAGCGATATAAAATTTGTACATATCATCATCGAGTTCGCGAAGGCTCTTGCCGGCCTTTATCTGCAGTTGCCGTTGCTCGTTAAACCAGTCCAGCTTGGCTTGTCTGTCTTGTACCCATTGGGCCTGGGCTGCTTGTAGTTGCTCCATGGCCTTATCGTGTCTTTTCCGTTCCGCTTCCCCATGTCCCGAAAGTTTACTAAATAGATAGTTCGTGGCACTAAAGGCCAATGCATTGATTGCAGCGCCTGCAACAATAACAGCAATCGTTGCCATTTATTGTTTGCCCTTCTTGCAGTCTTTGCAGCAAGCACTCTGTTTTTCATGTTCGCATATCTGACTGCCCTTGCACTCCTTACAATAGGCCCTCTGTTTTTCATGTTCGCATATCTGACTGCCCTTGCACTCCTTACAATAGGCCCTCCTTTTTTCATGCTGGCAGATTTGACTACCCTTGCACTCTTTACACTGGGATCTTATCCTTTCATGTTTACAAAACTGACTGCCCTTACAGTCTATGCAGTAAGCCCTCCGTTTTTCATGGGGGCACCTATTGCGTTTCTTTGACGCTTTGTTAACATCAAGGCATTTGATGCATGTCTTTGTAGTTTGACCATTTTTCACCACCTTGAATGCATCTGGCAAAAGACTCTTTTTACAATTTGGGCAGCTCCTGGCTCCCTCCAAGTGTTTGCTCTTCTTGCATTCCTTGCAGCGATACCTCAATTTCTCATGTTCACATATCTGACTGCCCTTGCACTCCTTGCACTGGGCTTTCCTTTTTTCATGCTGGCAGATTTGACTCCCCTTGCACTCTTTGCACTGGGCCCTCATCCTTAGATGTTTGCAAATCTGACAGCCCTTACAGTCTATGCAGCAAGCCCTCTGTCTCTCATGGGGACAAATCTGACTGCCCTTACATTCCTTACAATAGGCCCTCACCCTTTCATGGTGGCATATTTGATTTCCCCCACAGTCTTTACACTGCTCCATCCGCCTACCATGGGGGCATTTGTTTTTGGCACGCCGCTGTTTCTTTTATCCAGGCATCTGATGCATGCCTTTGTAGCTTGGCCATTTTTCAACACCCTAAATGCATCCAAGGCCAACACTTTTTACAATTTGGGCATCTCTTGTTTTCTTCCATATTGATTTGTATTTGCCTCTGAGGACAAATACAAATTGTGGTCACTAATATTCCACAGAATGATAACGGCCGCCTAGAATGTTTAATTGAGCATCCATCAGCAAGTACACATAACAGCGTATATCCCCAGTTCCGTCGGCTTTTTTGGTCATATGGAGGGTAATGCCGTCACTAAGCCTCTGTAGGGGCCTCCCGCTACCATGTAGGGTATGGTCGGGAGATGCTCTGAAATCGATAAACAACGCATACCGTTCATTGAAGAATTGCCCAATCGTTACCGAGGAGTCGTGACTACCAAGGAGGTTGATAATCTGCTCCAGGTGATCCTTGGGAAGCATGGCATTGCTTTACAGTTCGTTAGGTTCACCTTCCACTGTGATGGATATTTTTTCAATTTTTGGGTTGTAAAAGACTTCGTTGACACCAGCGTAAGCTTTCACTTTCCCAGGGTCTATAAAGAGTAACAGGACACCTTTGAGACTCTTTGCGAGCGTATCGATTTGGAGGTTGTAGCTTGTATCAGCCTTTTTCATGATCACCACCTTGCTTCTTAGGATCCGTTCATAGGGTAACGCGAGACAATTATACCTTGACATCATGGCACTTGCGAGACCTTCATGGGTGATCTTGTCAAACTCTAGCTTGATATTGGTGATCTTGTACGCAGCATCTGCTGTCTTGGCTGCCGTAGATCCCACGGCTGCTGTCCCTGTATCTTTGATGACGTCGCTGTGCTGTGCGAAATGCAGAACGAACTGTAATCTGTCATGGAATTCTGCCTGATAAAAAGGGAGATCCCTCGTCAATTCAAACATCCTACCCAATGGGATACAAAAGGTGTTGCCATACGCCGCGGCGATGGCTTTCTCCTCATCCGTACCGACGTACTCAGTAGCCTTGACCTGCAGGGCCCTGATTTTACCATCGTTGGGGTTGATGCCTTCTAAAATGAGGTTGTTTTCCCGATCGAATTTGGGCAGCCACAAGTCCCGGTACACTGCCAGGATATTGTAATCAGATATATTTGTACCTCATTGCCATCCAGGGTAACTCGCAGATTTCTAACCAGGCTTTTGCCGATATTGCTGACTAGGGTACGCTTCGTATTGGTCCCCGTCAACTCCAGGTCAAACAGGAGTTTGAGACTTCCAGGAAATATGACGTCATTCTGAGACATGTTGGGTATATCAACGTATAAGTCCTCATTTTGATTGATTGTAGATGGTATGTTAGATATCTGAACCCGTTGCTTTCGTCCTTTGATCCCAAAGAGCTGCTTCGTCTCCGCGTGGGGATCCAATGTAGTTCCAAATGCACTCATGTTTATTATATAAAGAAAATCTTTAAATAAATGCCAACTAATCCAGTATTTGTGCCTGATATTGATATTGATGATGATGGTGGTGGGAAAGATGATAAACCCGAGGCTCCCCCATCAACGCCAAAACCTCCATCAACGCCGGGGCCTTCAACCCAAGGAGAACAACAGGGCGTCCCGGCGGCTGGCCTTTCAGAGCAGAGGCAAAAATTACTACATTCAAGAGTCGACGAGCTCTACGAACGTTTTGAGGAGAGGTTGGGGAAGCCTATTGCGATACCCTACGACGAGTTTAGGCTGGAGGGGAAACGTCTTTTTTTCAACGATATAGACCTTACAGCATTAATTACAAAAGATAAGGGTGGGCTGCGAGCTACCGGGGAGATGATCAAGAGATTGAAGGCAGATCTCGTGCGAGTCCTAGGCTTTCCCGACTATGTTACTACACCCAACAGGGGTAAGGCAGCGGCCCAGGCACTTGGGCAAAAGGTTGATGAAATTGTGGGGAATGACGGGGCTGATGATATCATTTCGATGGAATCGATAGAGGAATTTGTGGATGCCACGGAAAACTTTATGGAGGAAACTTCATTTGGCGGCACTGATGAAATCACTGAACGTGAAAGAAGGGGGCTTAACCTCGAACTTCAAACTATAAGGGGTAACCTGAAAAGCCTAGCAAGTAAGATCATTTCGTTTGATAGCGAGATTGACAGGGCAAATGGTAAAAAAAAAGAACTTGAGAGGAAGAAGGGGGGCAACCGAGGGGCAAAAGGTTAACATTGATATAGAAATAGAAAATCTTAATGATAAGATCAAAGAATTGAATGATAAAAAAGGCCACGCAGAATGCACGTGGCCTACTTTCCTCACAAATTTACAGCCAGCTGAGGACCATCAAGGAAACGTTGATGAAAATTGCTAGAGATGACACGTCCCTGCTGGAGAAGCTAAAGATCCTCTTCAGTGAGCAGGGTATAACCATAGCGAGCATAGTCTCCGCCATTGGTCTATTAATAAGCACCATCGTACTTGCGGCTACGGGAGGGGTGCCGCAGCGGGTGCTGCAGGAGGAAGTGCCACAGGGAAGGGGTTTGTAGAGAAGCAGCTTGAAAGGCTCGGAAAGTTCCTGAAATACCTAGCAGGTAAGGCAGGTGTTGCATTGCCGGGATTATGGGTACCATAGTCTCGTTCTTTTTGAGGGTAGCGGCAACTGTTGTCGAATTTACGCAGCCACGCATCTGTACATGGCAATCGCTGCCGCCGTTGGGTTTGTGGTCTACGTTGGAAAGGTGTAATATGAACTATTTTTTAAGCATATGTAGGCAATAATGATTCCTACCCTGTCGTGATAATGCGGCCTTCGTATCTCGTGCTGGTCTTGGGGTGTTGTTCGGAGGATGTATAGGAGGCGTAACATGGTTTGGGAGGTAGTTGATATCTGCCACATGTCTGATGTATGCCCGTATGCCTAAGGTGTGGTATGTATAGGTGTTTTGGTCAATATGCTTGGGGGGTGTAGTAGTGTATAGGTGTTTTGATAGTATGCCTAGGGGCGTAGTATGCATAGGTGTTTTGATAGTATGCTCGCAATAGGTTTGTTATTCACATCAACCTGTGCCCCACATTTACATTGACAGGTGCGATCAAAATAGTTGTTTATACCCCTCAATCCTACCTATACGTAGGTTCATGTCCGAGGCAACATGTACACGCTGGGCATAACGGCAAAAATTCACGGTGTTCTGGCATATGCAACACTTTCTGAATTCCGTGATATCTCCTACATTTCCTGACGTTGCACCATACTTTCGAATTTCTGAAGCAAAATTGCCTCGCGTTATAATTATCCGCACCGGACCCGGAGGATGCCTTGGCACCTGCCTGCGATCCAAGCAAACGGGACCACGTAAACCCTGATACTCTCACTTAGCTTGTTAGCCCTTCCGAGTCAAGCCCTGACTTGTGGGATGATGAACTTGGCCCAGTCCCCATCAACTTGAGGCCACCATCTACATTGGTGAGCGAGGCACTCACTGCTGAACTTGTACATGCCATTGGCATCCGCGCCATATTCTCTACATACCTGGGAATACCAGATGGATGGAGTATAGATTTGTACTGGAAAAACCATTCAGTCTATGGCATGGGTACTTTCATCCTTGAGGATGCGACGTGCATTGTAGTAGGCATGGAATTTAAGATGCCGTTGATAAGGGTACGGAGCCCGTTAGGTGCTTAGTAGATATGCCTAATGCAGTGCTTGCGCAATGGGTGGCAAATTAACCTGCACATTCCAGTAGTCCAACGCTTCCCTTCTAACCACAATGACAGGGTCATTAAGCGATTTGTTGAAGCCTGATGGCGGTATTTGGTTAAATCGGGGAAGACCACCTCAATGTGTGATTTTGTAGACACGTACAGGCCTGATGCTCCAAATTGTTACCATAAGTGGCCATTCTCCCTGTTGAAATTGTACTTTGCCTTGGGTTGTATGAATATATTCATGTTTTGTTTAAAACAAAGATGAAGCAGCTTTACATTTACCGGATATATACAAGCCACGATTTGACGGAATTTGCTTGGGCAGGATAGTAGGATAGCTCTGAAACATCAGTACGAGCCGAGTTGGCTGAATATTTACAAACAATGACTTTACATCGTAAAAACCGGGCCTGATCAAGGAGACCAGATACGGATTATGGCGGCTTGCATAGGATGAGGATGTGGTGTCTATCGAAAGCCAGGCAGGATTAAGATTAAGCTGTTTGTCATGAAAAATGGAATCTGTAGCTCCTGTCATGACGGTACACGTTGGCGTTTTATCGACAATACATGAACTTTAGGTTAAATACGATCCGCTATAAGTTACTCCAGAAGGGTGACTATGATGCATACTACAGACTGACGTTTAATTAGACTACGACTCGTTTGCCCTCAGTTGGATGAATGTGATGCCCTGCTAGATGGCAAGAAGTCGAAAATCTCGCCTTGTGCCCATCAAGAATTAAGCGCTTGGGGGATATGCTGACATGGAGTTTGTACCCCAATTTACATGCCCTTGAAGGCTCCACCGGATCGCCTCGAATTCGCTAACGGATGAATTTCATCACGACAAAACGTTTTCGTTCACCGGATTACGATGCATTTGCTGCGTAAGAATAAATGGCTGATATAACGAAGCTGTACCCAAACTACCAAGGCACCTCACAAGGTGCCGACATGCTGGAGGAAGCCAAAATATAGACTGATGAATTGGGTGAAATTGAGAAGTATTTTCGAAGTGAGATTAAGGAGCGGGACAAGCTTACAAAGAATTTAGAATGATGGACATGGATTCGATACTGCGATCATGGGCTTGGCATCAGCCGTAATAACCTCAAGTATTGGCATAGCAACCAATGCTGGCAGGAATGATCTTCTCT
>JASGCC010001259.1:0-40220 GCA_030067915.1 Hydractinia echinata | reverse complement strand
TTTGCCGCATAATAAAGGTCTTACACTAAATCACGTGGTTCCACGTGCCTCCACAGTTACATCGGTCTATCTTCCACTCTCAATGGAGTACGATGTCTAAGTCAGTTTTCCATTGCGCGCTGGCCGTACAACAACGTCAACTACGTGTACATTCCACTAAAGGCTGTTATATGGGTTTTTGCCGCCTAATAAAGGCCTTACACGTAAATCACGTGGTTCCACGTGCCTGCCAGTTACCATTGGTGTATTCTTTCCACTCTCAATTGACTACCACGTTCCAAGTCGTTTTTCATTGCGCCATGGTTTTACAACACCGTCAACTACGTGTACAGGCCTCTAAGGCTTTATATGGCTTTTTGCCGCCTAATAAAGGCCTTACACGTAAATCACGTGGTTCCACGTGCCTCCACAGGTTACCATCGGTCTAATTCTTCCACTCTCAATGGAGTACGATGTCTTATGTCCTTTTCCATTGCGCCATGGCCGTACAACACCGTCAACTACGTGTACACTCCACTAAAGGCTGTTATATGGCTTTTTGCCGCCTAATAAAGGCCTTACACGTAAATCACGTGGTTCCACGTGCCTGCCCAGGTTACCATCGGTGTATTCCTTCCACTCTCAATGGACTACGAACGTCCCAAGTCGTTTTCCATTGCGCCATGGCCTTACAACACCGTCAACTACGTGTACAGGCCTCTAAATGCTGTTATATGGCCTTTTTGCCGCCTAATAAAGGTCCTTACACGTAAATCACGTGGTTCCACGTGCCTGCGCAGGTTACCATCGGTCTTTCCTTCCACTCTCAATGGACTACGACGTTCCAAGTCGTTTTCCATTGCGCCATGGCCTTACAACACCGTCAACTACGTGTACAGGCCTCTAAAGGCTGTTATATGGCCTTTTGCCGCCTAATAAAGGCCTTACATGTAAATCACGTGGTTCACGTGCCTGCGCAGGTTACCAATCGGTCTATTCCTTCCACTCTCAATGGACTACGACGTCCAAGTCGTTTTCCATTGCGCCATGGCCTTACAACACCGTCAACTACGTGTACAGGCCTCTAAAGGCTGTTATATGGCCTTTTTGCCGCATAATAAAGGCCTTACACGTAAATCACGTGGTTCCACGTGCCTGCGCAGGTTACCATCGGTCTATTTCTTCCACTCTCAATGGACTACGACGTTCCAGGTCGTTTTCCATTGCGCCATGGCCTTACAACACCGTCAACTACGTGTACATTACACTTAAAGCTGTTATATTTTTTTTTGCAGCCTAATAAAGGCCTTACACGTAAATCACGTGGTTCCACTAATAAAAGCCTTACACGTAAATCACGTGGTTCCACGTGCCTGCCCATGTTAATCGGTGTATTCCTTCCACTCTCAATGACTACCACGTGCCAAGTCGTTTTCCCTTGCGCCATGGCCTTACAACACCGTCAACTACGTGTACATTCCACTAAAGGCTGTTATATGGATTTTTTGCGCCTAATAAAAGCATTACACGTAAATCACGTGGTTCCACGTATCTACCCAGGTTACCATCGGTCTATTCCTTTCACTCTCAATGGACTACCACGTTCCAAGTCTTTTTCCATTGCGCCATGGTCTTACAACACCCTCAACTACGTGTACAGGCCTCTAAAGGTGTTATAATGGCCTTTTGCCGCATAATAAAGGCCTACACGTAAAATCACGTGGTTTCCACGTGCCTGCCAGGTTACCAATCGTCTATTCATTCCAACTCTCAATGGACTACACGTCCAAAGTCGTTTTCCATTGCCCATGGTCTTACAACACGTCAACTACGTGTACAGGCCTCTAAAGCTGTTATATGGCCTTTTGCCGCATAATAAAGGCCTTACACGTAAATAACGTGATTCCACGTGCCTCCGCGGTTACGCATCGGTCTAGTCCTTCCACTCTCAATGGACTACGACGTCCACAAGTCATTTTCCAACGCGCCATGGCCTTACAACACCGTCAACCACGTGCACAGGCCTCTAAATGCTGTTATATGGCTTTTGCCACATATAAAGTTCTTACACGTAAATCACGTGGTTCCACGTGCCTCCGCAGGTTACCAATCGGTCTATTGCTTCCACTGTCAATGGACTACGACGTTCCAAGTCGTATTCCATTGCGCCATGGCCTTACAACACCGTCAACTACGTGTACAGGCCTCTAAGGGCTGTTATAGTGGCCTTTTGCCGCCTAATAAAGGCCTTACACGTAAATCACGTGGTTCCACCGTGCCTGGCGCAGGTTACCATTGGTCTAGTTCCCTTCCCCTCTCAATGGAACTTACCAACGTAGCCAAGTCGTTTTCCTATTGCGCCATGGCGTTACAACACCGTCCACTTCGTGTACAGGCCTCTAAAGGCTGTTATACTGGCCTTTTGCCGCATAAATAAAAGGCCTCACATTGTAAATCACGTGGATCCACGGCCTCCGCAGGTTACCATCGGTCTATCCCTTCCTCTCTCACTGGACTACGCACGTTCCAAGTCGTTTTCCATTGCGCCATGGCCTTACAACACCGTCAACTACGTGTACAGGCCTCTAAGGCTGTTATATGCTTTTTGCCGCCTAATAAAGGCCTTACACGTAAAATCACGTGGTTCTCACGTGCCTGCGCAGGTTACCATCGGTCTAATTCTTCCACTCTCAATGGAGTACGATGTCTTATGTCGTTTTCCATTGCGCCATGGCCGTACAACACCGTCAACTACGTATACACTCCACTAAAGGCTGTTATATGGCTTTTTGCCGCCTAATAAAGGTCTTACACGTAAATCACGTGGTTCCACGTGCCTGGCCAGGTTACCATCGGTGTATTCCTTCCACTCTCAATGGACTACGACGTTCCAAGTCGTTTTCCATTGCGCCATGGCCGTACAACACCGTCAACTACGCGTACAGGCCTCTAAAGGCTGTTCATATGGCCTTTTGCCGCATAATAAAGGTCTTACACGTAAATCACGTGGTTCCACGTGCCTCCGCAGGTTACCATCGGTCTTTTCATTCCACTCTCAATGGACTACGACGTCCAAGTCGTTTTCTATTGTGCCATGGCCTTACAACACCGTCAACTACGTGCACAGGCCTCTACAGGCTGTTATATGGCATTTTGCCGCCTAATAAAGGCTTACATGTAAATCACGTGGTTCCCACGTGCCTGCGCAGGTTACCATCGGTCTATTCCTTCCACTCTCAATGGACTACGAACGTCCAATGTCGTTTTCCATTGCGCCATGGTCTTACAACACCGTCAACTACGTGTACAGGCTCTAAAGGCTGTTATATGGCCTTTTGCCGCCTAATAAAGGCCTTAACGTAATCACGTGGTTCCACACGTGCCTGCGCAGGTTACCATCGGTCTATTCCTTCCACTCTTCAAATGGACTACGACGTCCCAAGTTGTTTTCCATTGCGCCATGGTCTTACAACAACCGTCAACTACGTGTACAGGCTCTAAAGGCTGTTATATGGCCTTTTGCCGCCTAATAAGGCCTTACACGTAAATCACGTGGTTCACGTGTCTGCGGCAGGTTACCATCGGTCTATTCCTTCCACTCTCAATGGACTCGACGTTCCAAGTCGTTTTCCATTGCGCCATGGCTTAACAACACCGTCAACTACGTGTACAGGCCTCTAAGGCTGTTATATGGGCTTTTTGCGCCTAATAAAGGCCTTACACGTAAATCACGTGGTTCCACGTGCCTGCGCAGGTTACCATCGGTCTATCCTTCCACTCTCAATGGACTACGACGTTCCAAGTCGTTTTCCATTGCGCCATGGCCTTACAACCCGTCAACTACGTGTACAGGCCTCTAAGGGCTGTTATATGGCCTTTTGGCCGCCTAATAAAGGCCTGACACGTAAATCACGTGGTTCCACGTGCTCCAGGTTACCATCGGTCTATTCCTTCGCACTCTCAATGGACTACGACGTCCAAGTCGTTTTCCATTGCGCCATGGCCGTTACAACACCGTCAACTACGTGTACAGGGCCACTAAAGGCTGTTATATGGCCTTTTTGCCGCCTAATAAAGGCCTTACACGTAAATCACGTGGTTCCACGTGCTTGCCAGGTTACCCATCGTCTATTCCTTCCACTCTCAATGGACTACGACGTCCAAGTCGTTTTCCATTGCGCCATGGCCTTACAACACCGTCAACTACGTGTCAGGCCTCTAAAGGCTGTTATATGGCCTTTTGCCGCATAATAAAGGCCTTACACGTAAATCACGTGGTTCCACGTGCCTCCGCAGGTTACCATCGGTCTATTCTTCCACTCTCAATGGACTACACGTCCCAAGTCGTTTTCCCATTGCGCATGGCCTTACAACACGTCAACTACGTGTACAGGCCTCTAAAGGCTGTTATATGGCCTTTTGCCGCCTAATAAAGGCTTACACGTAAATCACGTGGTTCCACGTGCCTGCCGCAGGTTACCAATCGGTCTATTCCTTCCACTCTCAATGGACTACGACGTCCCAAGTTGTTTTCCCCATTGCGCCAATGGGTCTTACAACACCGTCAACTACGTGTACAGGCCTCTAAGGCTGTTATATGGCCTTTTGCCGCCTAATAAAGGCCTTACACGTAAATCACGTGGTTCCACGTGCCTGCGCAGGTTACCATCGGTCTATTCCTTCCACTCTCAATGGACTACGACGTCCCAAGTCGTTTTCCATTGCGCCATGGCCTTACAACACCGTCAACTACGTGTACAGGCCTCTAAAGGCTGTTATATGGCCTTTTGCCGCCATAATAAAGGCCTTACACGTAAATCACGTGGTTCCACGTGCCTCCGCAGGTTACCATCGGTCTATTCCTTCCACTTTCAATGGACTACAACGTTCCAGTCGTTTTTCCATTGGCCATGGCCTTAACAACACCGTCAACTACGTGTACAGGCCTCTAAAGGCTGTTATATGGCCTTTTTGCCGCCTAATAAAAGGCCTTACACGTAAATCAACGTGGTTCCACGTGCCTGCCGCAGGTTACCAATCGGTCTATCCTTCCACTTCTCAATGGACTACGACGTCCAAGTCGTTTTCCATTGCGCCATGGCCTTACAACACCGTCAACTACGTGTACAGGCCTCTTAAGGCTGTTATATGGCCTTTTGCCGCCTAATAAAGGCCTTACACGTAAATCACGTGGTTCCACGTGCCTGCGCAGGTTACCAATCGGTCTATTCCTTCCACTCTCAATGGACTACACGTTCAAAGTCGTTTCCATTGCGCCATGGTCCTTAACAACACCGTCAACTACGTGTACAGGCCTCTAAAGGCTGTTATATGGCTTTTGCCGCATAATAAAGGCCTTAACACGTAAATCACGTGTTTCCACGTGCCTCGCAGGTTACCATCGGTCTAGTCCCTTCACTCTCAATGGACTACGACTGTCAAGTCGTTTTCCATTGCGCCCATGGCCTTACAACACCGTCAACTACGTGTACAGGCCTCTAAAGGCTGTTATATGGCCTTTTTGCCGCATAATAAAGGCCTTACACGTAAAATCACGTGGTTCCACGTGCCTCCGCAGGTTACCATCGGTCTATTCCTTCCACTCTCAATGGACTACGACGTTCCAAGTCGTTTTCCATTGCGCCATGGCTTACAACACCGTCAACTACGTGTACAGGCCTCTAAAGGCTGTTATATGGCCTTTTGCCGCCTAATAAAGGCCTTACACGTAAATCACGTGGTTCCCGTGCCTCCGCAGGTTACCATCGGTCTATTCCTTCACTCTCAATGGACTACACGTCCCAAGTTGTTTTCCATTGCGCCCATGGCCTACAACACGTCAACTACGTGTACAGGCCTCTAAAGGCCTGTTATATGGCTTTTGCCGCCTAATAAAGGCCTTACACGTAATCACGTGGTTCCACCGTGCCTGCGCAGGTTACCATCGGTCTATTCTTCCACTCTCAATGGACTACGACGTTCCAAGTCGTTTTCCATTGCGCCATGGCTTACACACCGTCAACTACGTGTACAGGCCTCTAAGGGCCTGTTATATGGCCTTTTGCCGCCTAATAAAGGCCTTAACACGTAAATCACGTGGTTCCACGTGCCTCGCAGGTTACCATCGGTCTATTCCTTCCACTCTCAATGGACTACGACGTCCCAAGTCTTTTTCCATTGCGCCATGGTCTTACAACACCGTCAACTACGTGTACAGGCTTCTAAAAGGCTGTTATATGGCCTTTTGCCGCTATAATAAGGCCTTACACGTAAATCACGTGGTTCCACGTGCCTGCGCAGGTTACCATCGGTCTATCCTTCCACTCTCAATGGACTACAACGTTCCAAGTCGTTTTCCATTGCGCCATGGCTTACAACACCGTCAACTACGTGTACAGGCCTCTAAGGCTGTTATATGGCCTTTTTGCCGCATAATAAAGGCCTTACACGTAAATCACGTGGTTCCACGTGCCTGCGCAGGTTACCATCGTCTATTCCTTCCACTCTCAATGGACTACAACGTCCAAGTCGTTTTCCATTGCGCCATGGCCTTACAACACGCGTCAACTACGTGTACAGGCCTCTAAGGCTGTTATATGGCCTTTTGCCGCCTAATAAGGTCCTTACACGTAAATCACGTGGTTCCACGTGCCTGCGCAGGTTACCATCGGTGTATTCCTTCCATCTGAATGGACTATGACGTTCCCAAGTCGTTTTCATTGCGCCATGGTTTTACAACACCGTCAACTACGTGTACAGGCCTCTAAATGCTGTCATATGGCCTTTTGCCGCATAATAAAGGTCTTACACGTAAATCACGCGGTTCACGTGCCTCGCAGGTTACCATCGGTCTTTCTTCCACTCTCAATGGACTACGACGTCCCAAGTCGTTTTCCATTGCCATGGCCTTACAACACCGTCAACTACGTGCACAGGCCTCTACAGGCTGTTATATGGCATTTTGCCGCCAAATAAAGGCCTTACTCGTAATCACGTGGTTCCCCGTCCCTGCGCAAGTTACCATCGGTCTATTCATTCCACTCTCAATGTACTACGACGTCCAGGTCGTTTTCCCATTGCGCCATGATCTTACAACACCGTCAACTACGTGTACAGGCCTCTAAAGGCTGTTTATGGCCTTTTGCCGCCATAATAAAGGCCTTACACGTAAATCACGTGTTTCCACTAATAAAAGCCTTACACGTAAATCACGTGGTTCCACGTGCCTGCCCAGGTTACCATCGGTGTATTGCTTCCACTCTCAATGACTACCACGTGCCAAGTCATTTTCCCTTGCGCCATGGTCTTACAATACCTCAACTACGTGTACAGGCCTCTAAGGCTGTTATATGGCTTTTGCCGCATAATAAAGGCCTTACACGTAATCACGTGGTTCCACGTGCCTGCCCAGGTTACCATCGGTCTATTCATTTGACTCTCAATGGACTACCACGTTCAAGTCGTTTTCCATTGCGCCATGGTCTTACAACACCGTCAACTACGTGTACAGGCCTCTAACGCTGTTATATGGCCTTTTGCCGCATAATAAAGCCTTACACGTAAATCACGTGGTTCCACGTGCCTCCGTAGGTTACCGTCGGTCTATTGCTTCCACTCCAATGGACTACGACGTTCCAAGTCGTTTTCATTGCGCCATGGCCTTACAACACCGTCAACTACGTGTACAGGCCTCTAAAGGCTGTTATATGGCCTTTTGCCGCCTAATAAAGGCCTTACACGTAATCACGTGGTTCCACGTGCCTGCGCAGGTTACCATCGGTCATTCCTTCCACTCTCAATGGACTACGACGTTCCCAGTTGTTTTCCATTGCGCCATGGTCTTACAACACCGTCAACTACGTGTACAGGCTTCTAGAGGCTGTTATATGGCCTTTTTGCCGCCTAATAAAGGCTTACACGTAAATCACGTGGTTCCCACGTGCCTGCGCAGGTTACCATCGGTCTATTCCTTCCACTCTCAATGGACTACGACGTCCAAGTCGTTTTCCATTGCGCCATGGCCTTACAACACGTGAACTACGTGTACAGGCCTCTAAAGGCTGTTATATGGCCTTTTGCCGCCTAATAAAGGCCTTACACGTAAATCACGTGGTTCCACGTGCTGCGCAGGTTACCATCGTCCTATTCCTTCCACTTCTCAATGGACTACGAACGTCCCAAGTCGTTTTCCATTGCGCCATGGCTTACAACACCGTCAACTACGTGTACAGCCTCTAAAGGCTGTTATATGGCCTTTTGCCGCCTAATAAAGGCCTTACACGTAAATCACGTGGTTCCACGTGCCTGCGCAGGTTACCATCGGTCTATTCCTTCACTCTCAATGGACTACGACGTTCCAAGTCGTTTTCCATTGCGCCATGGCCTTACAACACCGTCAACTACGTGTACAGGCCTCTAAAGGCTGTTATATGGCCTTTTGCCGCCTAATAAAGGCCTTACACGTAAATCACGTGGTTCCACGTGCCTGCGCAGGTTACCATCGGTCTATTCTTCCACTCTCAATGGACTACGACGTCCAAGTCGTTTTCCATTGCGCCATGGCCTTTACAACACCGTCAACTACGTGTACAGGCCTCTAAAGGCTGTTATATGGCCTTTTGCCGCCTAATAAAGGCCTTACACGTAAATCACGTGGTTCCACGTGCCTGCGCAGGTTACCATCGGTCTATTCCTTCCACTCTCAATGGACTACGACGTCCAAGTCGTTTCCATTGCGCCATGGGCCTTACAACACCGTCCAACTACGTGTACAGGCCTCTAAAGGCTGTTATATGGCCTTTTGCCGCCTAATAAAGGCCTTACACGTAAATCACGTGGTTCCACGTGCCTGCGCAGGTTACCATCGGTCTATTCCTTCCACTCTCAATGGACTACGAACGTTCCCAAGTCGTTTTCCATTGCGCCATGGCCTTACAACACCGTCAACTACGTGTACAGGCCTCTAAGGGCTGTTATATGGCCTTTTGCCGCCTAATAAAGGCCTTACACGTAAATCACGTGGTTCTACGTGCCTGCGCAGGTTACCATCGGTCTATTCCTTCCACTCTCAATGGACTACAACGTTCCAAGTCCGTTTTCCATGCGCCATGGCCTTACAACACCGTCAACTACGTGTACAGGCCTCTAAAGGCTGTTATATGGCCTTTTGCCGCCTAATAAAGGCCTTACACGTAAATCACGTGGTTCCACGTGCCTCGCAGGTTACCATCGGTCTATTCCTTTCCACTCTCAATGGACTACGACGTCTACAAGTCGTTTTCCATTGCGCCATGGCCTTACAACACCGTCAACTACGTGTACAGCCTCTAAAGGCTGTTATATGGCCTTTTGCCGCCTAATAAGGCCTTAACACGTAAATCACGTGGTTCCACGTGCCTGCGCAGGTTACCATCGTCTATTCCTTCACTCTCAATGGACTACGACGTCCAAGTCGTTTTCCATTGCGCCATGGCCTTACAACACCGTCAACTACGTGTACAGGCCTCTAAAGGCTGTTATATGGCCTTTTGCCGCCTAATAAAGGCCTTACACGTAAATCACGTGGTTCCACGTGCCTCGCAGGTTACCATCGGTCTATTCTTCCACTCTCAATGGACTACCACGTTCCAAGTCGTTTTCCATTGCGTCATGGCTTACAACACCGTCAACTACCGTGTACAGGCCTCTAAGGCTGTTATAGGGCCTTTTGCCGCCCTAATAAAGGCCTTACACGTAAATCACGTGGTTCCACGTGCCTGCCGCAGGTTACCAATCGGTCTATTCCTTCCACTCTCAATGGACTACAACGTCCCAAGTCGTTTTCCATTGCGCCGTGGCCTTAAAACACCGTCAACTACGTGTACAGGCCGTCTAAAGGCTGTTATATGGCCTTTTGCCGCTAATAAAGGCCTTACACGTAAAATCACGTGGTTCTACGTGCCTGCGCAGGTTACCATCGGTCTATTCCTTCCACTCTCATGGACTACGACGTCCCAAGTTGTTTTCCATTGCGCCATGGTCTTACAACACCGTCAACTACGTGTACAGGCCTCTAAGGCTGTTAATGGCCTTTTGCCGCATAATAAAGGCCTTACACGTAAATCACGTGGTTCCACGTGCCTGCGCAGGTTACCATCGGTCTATTCCTTCCACTCTCAATGGACTACGACGTCCATGTCGTTTTCCATTGCGCCATGGTCTACAACACCGTCAACTACGTGTACAGGCCTCTAAAGGCTGTTATATGGCTTTTTGCCGCCTAATAAAGGCTTACACGTAAATCACGTGGTTCCACGTGCCTGCGCAGGTTACCATCGGTCTATTCCTTCCACTCTCAATGGACTACAACGTTCCAAGTCGTTTTCCATTGCGCCATGGCCTTACAACACCGTCAACTACGTGTACAGGCCTCTAAGGCTGTTTATATGGCCTTTTGCCGCATAATAAAGGCCTTACACGTAAATCACGTGGTTCCACGTGCCTGCGCAGGTTACCATCGGTCTATTCCTTCCACTCTCAATGGACTACGACGTTCCAAGTCGTTTTCCTTGCGCCATGAGCCTTAACAACACCGTCAACTACGTGTACAGGCCTCTAAGGGCTGTTATATGGCCTTTTGCCGCCTAATAAAGGCCTTACACGTAAATCACGTGGTTCCACGTGCCTGCGCAGGTTACCATCGGTCTATTCCTTCCACTCTCAATGGATACGAACGTCCAAGTCGTTTTCCATTGCGCCATGGCCTTACAACACCGTCAACTACGTGTACAGGCCTCTAAAGGCCTGTTATATGGCCTTTTGCCGCATAATAAAGGCCTTACACGTAAATCACGTGGTTCCACGTGCCTGCGCAGGTTACCAATCGTCTAGTCCTTCCACTCTCAAATGGACTACGACTGTCCAAGTCGTTTTTCCATTGCGCCATGGTCTTACAACACCCGACCCAACCTTGTACAGGCCTCTAAAGGCTGTTCATAATGGCTTTTTGCCGGCCTAATAACGGCCTTTACACGTAAATCACGTGGTTCCACGTGCCTGCGCAGGTTACCATCGGTCTATTCCTTCCACTCTTAATGGACTTACGACGTCTCAAGTCGTTTCCGTTGCGCCATGGCCCTTACAACACCGTCAACTACGTGTACAGGGCCTCTAAGGGCTGTTTAATATGGCCTTTTGCCCCTATAAAGGCCCTTACACGTAAATCACGTGGTTCCACGTGCCTGCGCAGGTTACCATCGGTCTATTCCTTCCACTCTCATGGACCTACACGTCCCAAGTCGTTTTCCATTGCGCCATGGCCTTACAACACCGTCAACTACGTGTACAGGCCTCTAAAGGCTGTTATATGGCCTTTTGCCGCATAATAAAGGCCTTACACGTAAATCACGTGGTTCCACGTGCCTGCGCAGGTTACCATCGGTCTATTCCTTCCACTCTCAATGGACTACGACGTCCCAAGTCGTTTTCCATTGCGCCATGGCCTTACAACACCGTCAACTACGTGTACAGGCCCTCTAAGGGCTGTTATATGGCCTTTTGCCGCATAATAAAGGCCTTACACGTAAAATCACCGTGGTTCCACGTGCCTGCGCAGGTTAACCATCGGTCTATTTCCTTCCACTCTCAATGGACTACGACGTTCCAAGTCGTTTTCCATTGCGCCATGGCTTACAACACCGTCAACTACGTGTACAGGCCTCTAAAGGCTGTTATATGGCCTTTTTGCCGCATAATAAAGGTCTTACACGTAAATCACGTGGTTCCACGTGCCTGTGCAGGTTACCATCGGTCTATTCCTTCCACTCTCAATGGACTACGACGTTCCAAGTCCGTTTTCCATTGCAGCATGGCCTTACAACACCGTCAACTACGTGTACAGGCCTCTAAAGGCTGTTTATATGCCTTTTTGCCGCCTAATAAAGGCCTTACACGTAAATCAACGTGGTTTCCACGTGCCTGCGCAGGTTACCATCGGTCTATTCCTTCCACTCTCAATGGACTACGACGTCCCAAGTCGTTTTCCATTGCGCCATGGCCTTAAAACACCGTCAACTACGTGTACAGGGCCTCTAAAGGCTGTTATATGGCCTTTTGCCGCTAATAAAGGCCTTACACGTAAATCACGTGGTTCCACGTGCCTCCGCAGGTTACCATCGGTCTATCTTCCACTCTCAATGGACTACGACGTTCCAAGTCGTTTTCCATTGCGCCATGGTCTTACAAACACCGTCAACTACGTGTACAGGCCTCTAAAGGCTGTTATATGGCCTTTTGCCGCCTAAATAAAGGTCTTACACGTAAATCACGTGGTTCCACGTGCCTCCGCAGGTTACCATCGGTCTATTCCTTCCACTCTCAATGGACTACGACGTTCCAAGTTGTTTTCCATTGCGCCATGGCCTTACAACACCGTCAACTACGTGTACAGGCCTCTAGAGGCTGTTATATGGCCTTTTGCCGCCTAATAAGGCCTTACACGTAAATCACGTGGTTCCACGTGCTGCGCAGGTTACCATCGGGTCTATTCCTTCCACTCTCAATGGACTACAACGTTCCC
The DNA here is from genome assembly GCA_030067915.1 of Hydractinia echinata. NCBI lineage: Eukaryota > Metazoa > Cnidaria > Hydrozoa > Anthoathecata > Hydractiniidae > Hydractinia > Hydractinia echinata. Next base: position 27,685 of record JASGCC010001259.1, on the reverse strand, counting down.
AAGTCGTTTTCCATTGCGCCATGGCCTTACAACACCGTCAACTACGTGTACAGGCCTCTAAGGCTGTTATATGGCCTTTTGCCGCCTAATAAAGGCCTTACACGTAAATCACGTGGTTCCACGTGCCTGCGCAGGTTACCATCGGTGTATTCCTTCCACTCCCAATTGACTACGACGTTCCAAGTCGTTTCATTGCGCCATGGTTTTACAACACCGTCAACTACGTGTACAGGCCTCTAAAGGCTGTTATATGGCTTTTCCCCGTCTAATAAAGGCCTACACGTAAAATTGCGTAGTTCTACGTGCCTGCGCAGTTACCATCGGTCTATTCCTTCCACTCTTAATGGAATCGACGTCCAAATCGTTTTCCCTTGCTCCATGGCCCTACAACACCGTCAACTACGTGTACAGGCCACTAAAGGCTGTTATATGGCTTTTTGCCCATAATAAAAGCCTTACAGGTAAATCACGTGGTTTCACGTGCCTCCGCAGGTTACCATCGGTGTATTCCTTCCGCTCTCAATTGACTACCACGTTCCAAGTCGTTTTCCATTGCGCCATGGTTTTACAACACCGTCAACTACGTGTACAGGCCTCTAAGGCTGTTATATGTCCTTTTGCCGCATAATAAAGGCCTTACACGTAAATCACGTGGTTCCACGTGCCTCCGCAGGTTACCATCGGTCTATTCCTTCCACACTCAATGGACTACGACATCCAAGTCGTTTTCCATTGAGCCATGGTTTACAACACGGTCAACTACGTGTACAGGCCTCTAAGGACTGTTATATGGCCTTTTCCGCCAAATAAAGGCCTTAGACGTAAATCACGTGGTTCCCCGTCCCTGGGCAGGTTACCATCGGTCTATTTCTTCCACTCTCAATGAACTACGACGTTTCAAGTCGTTTGCCATTGCGCCATGGCCTTACAACACCGTCAACTACGTGTACATTACACTAAAGGCTGTTATATTTATTTTTGCAGCTAATAAAGGCCTTACACGTAAATCACGTGGTTCCACTAATAAAAGCCTTACACGTAAATCACGTGGTTCCACATGTCTGCCCAGGTTACCATCGGTGTATTCCTTCCACTCTCAATTGACTACCACGTTCCAAGTCGTTTTTCATTGCGCCATGGTTTTACAACACCGTCAACTACGTGTACAGGCCTCTAAGGGCTGTTATATGGCCTTTTGCCGCCTAATAAAGGCCTTACACGTAAATAACGTGATTCCACGTGCCTCCGCTGGTTACCATCCGTCTAGTCCTTCCACTCTCAATGGACTACGACGTCACAAGTCATTTTCCAACGCGCCATGGCCTTACAACACCGTCAACCATGTCCACAGGCCTCTAAATGCTATTATTTGGCCTTTTGCCACATAATAAAGTTCTTACACGTAAATCACGTGGTTCCACGTGCCTGCCCAGGTTACCATCGGTGTATTCCTTTTACTCTCAATGGACTACCACGTTCCAAGTCGTTTTCCATTGCGCCATGGTCTTACAACACCGTTAACTACGTGTACAAGCCTCTAAAGGCTGTTACATGGCCTTTTGCCGCATAATAAAGGACTTACTCGTAAATCACGTGGTTCCACGTGCCTTCCCAGGTTACCATAGGTGTATTCCTTCCACTCTCCATTGACTACCACATTCCAAGTCGTTTTTCATTGCGCCATGGTTTTACAACACCGTCAACTACGTGTACAGGCCTATAAAGGCTGTTATATGGCCTTTTGCCGCATAATAAAGGCTTTACACGTAAATCACGTGGTTCCACGTGCCTCCGCAGGTTACCATCGGTCTATTCCTTCCACACTCAATGGACTACGACATCCCAAGTCGTTTTCCATTGAGCCATGGTTTACAACACGGTCAACTACGTGTACAGGCCTCTAAGGACTGTTATATGGCCTTTTCCGCCAAATAAAGGCCTTAGACGTAAATCACGTGGTTCCCCGTCCCTGGGCAGGTTACCATCGGTCTATTTCTTCCACTCTCAATGAACTACGACTTTTCAAGTCGTTTGCCATTGCGCCATGGCCTTACAACACCGTCAACTACGTGTACATTACACTAAAGGGCTGTTATATTTATTTTTGCAGCCTAATAAAGGCCTTACACGTAAATCACGTGGTTCCACTAATAAAAGCCTTACACGTAAATCACGTGGTTCCACGTGTCTGCCCAGGTTACCATCGGTGTATTCCTTCCACTCTCAATTGACTACCACGTTCCAAGTCGTTTTCATTGCGCCATGGTTTTACAACACCGTCAACTACGTGTACAGGCCTCTAAGGGCTGTTATATGGCCTTTTGCCGCCTAATAAAGGCCTTACACGTAAATAACGTGATTCCACGTGCCTCCGCTGGTTACCATCCGTCTAGTCCTTCCACTCTCAATGGACTACGACGTCACAAGTCATTTTCCAACGCGCCATGGCCTTACAACACCGTCAACCATGTCCACAGGTCTCTAAATGCTATTATTTGGCCTTTTGCCACATAATAAAGTTCTTACACGTAAATCACGTGGTTCCACGTGCCTGCCCAGGTTACATCGGTGTATTCCTTTTACTCTCAATGGACTACCACGTTCCAAGTCGTTTTCCATTGCGCCATGGTCTTACAACACCGTTAACTACGTGTACAAGCCTCTAAAGGCTGTTACATGGCCTTTTGCCGCATAATAAAGGACTTACTCGTAAATCACGTGGTTCCACGTGCCTGCCCAGGTTACCATAGGTGTATTCCTTCCACTCTCCATTGACTACCACATTCCAAGTCGTTTTTCATTGCGCCATGGTTTTACAACACCGTCAACTACGTGTACAGGCCTATAAAGGCTGTTATATGGCCTTTTGCCGCATAATAAAGGCTTTACACGTAAATCACGTGGTTCCACGTGCCTCCGCAGGTTACCATCGGCCTATTCCTTCCTCTCTCAATGGACTACGACGTGTCAAGTCGTTTTCCATTGCGCCAAGACCTTACAACACCGTCAACTACGTGTACAGGCCTTTAAAGGCTGTTATATGGCCTTTTGCCGCATAATAAAGATCTTACACGTAAATCACGTGGTTCCACGTGCCTCCACAGTTTACCATCGGTCTATTCCTTCCACACTCAATGGACTACGAAATTCCAAGTCGTTTTCCATTGAGCCATGGTCTTACAACACGGTGAAGTACGTGTACAGGCCTCTAAAAGCTGTTATATGGCGTTTTGCCGCCTAATAAAGGCCTTTCACGTAAATCACGTGGTTTCACGTGCCTGCCCAGGTTACCATCGGTCTATTCCTTCTACTCTCAATGAACTACCACGTTCCAAGTCGTTTTCCAACGCGCCATGGCCTTACAACACCGTCAAACACGTGCACAGGGCTCTAAATGTTGTTATATGGCCTTTTGCCGCCTAATAAAGGCCTTACACGTAAATCACGCGGTTCCACGTGCCTCCACAGGTTACCATCGGTCTAGTCCTTCCACTCTCAACGGAGTACGATGTCTTAAGTCGTTTTCCATTGCGCCATGGCCGTACAACACCGTCAACTACGTGTACATTCCACTAAAGGCTGTTATATGGCTTTTTTCCGCCTAATAAAGGCCTTACACGTAAATCACGTGTTTCCACGTGCCTGCCCAGGTTACCATCGGTGTATTCCGTCCACTCTCAATTGACTACGACGTTCCAAGTCGTTTTTCATTGCGCCATGGTTTTACAACACCGTCAACTACGTGTACAGGCCTCTAAAGGCTGTTATATGGCTTTTTCCCGTCTAATAAAGGCCTTACACGTAAATCACGTGGTTCCACGTGCCTGCCCAGGTTACCATCGGTGTATTCCTTCCACTCCCAATTGACTACGACGTTCGAAGTCGCTTTTCATTGCGCCATGTTTTTACAACACCGTCAACTACGTGTACAGGCCTCTAAAGGCTGTTATATGGCTTTTCCCCGTCTAATAAAGGCCTACCACGTAAATTGCGTAGTTCTACGTGCCTGCGCAAGTTACCATCGATCTATTCCTTCCACTCTTAATGGAATACGACGTCCCAAATCGTTTTCCCTTGCTCCATGGCCCTACAACACCGTCAACTACGTGTACAGGCCACTAAAGGCTGTTATATGGCTTTTTGCCCATAATAAAGGCCTTACAGGTAAATCACGTGGTTTCACGTGCCTCCGCAGGTTACCATCGGTGTATTCCTTCCGCTCTCAATTGACTACCACGTTCCAAGTCGTTTTTCATTGCGCCATGGTTTTACAACACCGTCAACTACGTGTACAGGCCTCTAAGGGCTGTTATATGTCCTTTTGCCGCATAATAAAGGCCTTACACGTAAATCACGTGGTTCCACGTGCCTCCGCAGGTTACCATCGGTCTATTCCTTCCACACTCAATGGACTACGACATCCCAAGTCGTTTTCCATTGAGCCATGGTTTTACAACACGGTCAACTACGTGTACAGGCCTCTAAGGACTGTTATATGGCCTTTTGCCGCCAAATAAAGGCCTTAGACGTAAATCACGTGGTTCCCCGTCCCTGGCAGGTTACCATCGGTCTATTTCTTCCACTCTCAATGAACTACGACGTTTCAAGTCGTTTGCCATTGCGCCATGGCCTTACAACACCGTCAACTACGTGTACATTACACTAAAGGCTGTTATATTTATTTTTGCAGCCTAATAAAGGCCTTACACGTAAATCACGTGGTTCCACTAATAAAAGCCTTACACGTAAATCACGTGGTTCCACGTGTCTGCCCAGGTTACCATCGGTGTATTCCTTCCACTCTCAATTGACTACCACGTTCCAAGTCGTTTTTCATTGCGCCATGGTTTTACAACACCGTCAACTACGTGTACAGGCCTCTAAGGGCTGTTATATGGCCTTTTGCCGCCTAATAAAGGCCTTACACGTAAATAACGTGATTCCACGTGCCTCCGCTGGTTACCATCCGTCTAGTCCTTCCACTCTCAATGGACTACGACGTCACAAGTCATTTTCCAACGCGCCATGGCCTTACAACACCGTCAACCATGTCCACAGGCCTCTAAATGCTATTATATGGCCTTTTGCCACATAATAAAGTTCTTACACGTAAATCACGTGGTTCCACGTGCCTGCCCAGGTTACCATCGGTGTATTCCTTTTACTCTCAATGGACTACACGTTCCAAGTCGTTTTCCATTGCGCCATGGTCTTACAACACCGTCAACTACGTGTACAAGCCTCTAAAGGCTGTTATATGGCCTTTTGCCGCATAATAAAGGACTTACTCGTAAATCACGTGGTTCCACGTGCCTGCCCAGGTTACCATAGGTGTATTCCTTCCACTCTCCATTGACTACCACATTCCAAGTCGTTTTTCATTGCGCCATGGTTTTACAACACCGTCAACTACGTGTACAGGCCTATAAAGGCTGTTATATGGCCTTTTGCCGCATAAAAAAGGCTTTACACGTAAATCACGTGGTTCCACGTGCCTCCGCAGGTTACCATCGGCCTATTCCTTCCTCTCTCAATGGACTACGACGTGTCAAGTCGTTTTCCATTGCGCCAAGACCTTACAACACCGTCAACTACGTGTACAGGCCTTTAAAGGCTGTTATATGGCCTTTTGCCGCATAATAAAGGTCTTACACGTAAATCACGTGGTTCCACGTGCCTCCACAGGTTACCATCGGTCTATTCCTTCCACACTCAATGGACTACGAAATTCCAAGTCGTTTTCCATTGAGCCATGGTCTTACAACACGGTGAAGTACGTGTACAGGCCTCTAAAAGCTGTTATATGGCGTTTTGCCGCCTAATAAAGGCCTTTCACGTAAATCACGTGGTTTCACGTGCCTGCCCAGGTTACCATCGGTCTATTCCTTCTACTCTCAATGAACTACCACGTTCCAAGTCGTTTTCCAACGCGCCATGGCCTTACAACACCGTCAAACACGTGCACAGGGCTCTAAATGTTGTTATATGGCCTTTTGCCGCCTAATAAAGGCCTTACACGTAAATCACGCGGTTCCACGTGCCTCCACAGGTTACCATCGGTCTAGTCCTTCCACTCTCAACGGAGTACGATGTCTTAAGTCGTTTTCCATTGCGCCATGGCCGTACAACACCGTCAACTACGTGTACATTCCTCTAAAGGCTGTTATATGGCTTTTTTCCGCCTAATAAAGGCCTTACACGTAAATCACGTGTTTCCACGTGCCTGCCCAGGTTACCATCGGTGTATTCCTTCCACTCTCAATTGACTACGACGTTCCAAGTCGTTTTTCATTGCGCCATGGTTTTACAACACCGTCAACTACGTGTACAGGCCTCTAAAGGCTGTTATATGGCTTTTTCCCGTCTAATAAAGGCCTACCACGTAAATTGCGTAGTTCTAGGTGCCTGCGCAGGTTACCATCGGTCTATTCCTTCCACTCTTAATGGACTATGACGTCCTAAATCGTTTTCCCTTGCTCCATGGCCCTACAACACCGTCAACTACGTGTACAGGCCTCTAAAGTCTGTTATATGGCCTTTTGCCGCATAATAAAGGCCTTACTCGTGAATAACGTGATTCCACGTGCCTCCGCAGGTTACCATCGGTCTATTCCTTCCTCTCTTAATGGACTACGAACGTGCCAAGTCGTTTTCCATTGCGCCATGACCTTACAACACCGTCGACTACGTGTAACAGGCCTTTAAAGGCTGTTATATGGCCTTTTGCCGCATAATAAAGGTATTACACGTAAATCACGTGGTTCCACGTGCCTCCACAGGTTACCGTCGGTCTATTCCTTCCACACTCAATGGACTGGCGACATTCCAAGTCGTTTTCCATTGAGCCATGGTCTCACAACACGGTCAAGTACGTGTACAGGCCTCTAAGGGCTGTTATATGGCGTTTTGGCCCGCCTAATAAAGGCCTTACACGTAAAATCACGTGGTTTCACGTGCCTGCCCAGGTTACCATCAGTCTATTCCCTTCTACTTCAATGGACTAACCACGTTCCAAGTCGTTTTTCATTGCGCCATGGTTTTACAACCACCGTCAACTACGTGTACAGGCCCCTATAAAGGCTGTTTATATGGCTTTCTGCCGCATAATAAAGGCTTACACGTAAATCACGTGGTTCCACGTGCCTGCCCAGGTTACCATTGGTCTATTCCATCCACTTTTCAATGGACTACGACGTTCCAAGTTGTTTTCCATGGCGCCATGGCCTTACAGCACCGTCAACTAGTGTACAGGACTCTAAAAGTCTGTTATATGGCCTTTTCCGTCTAATAAAGGCCTACCACGAAAATCGCGTGGTTCTACGTGCCTGCGCAGGTTTACCATCGTCCATTCCTTCACTCTCAATGGTCTACAACGTCCCAAGTCGTTTTCAATGGCGCCATGGCCTTACAACACCGTCAACTACGTGTTACAGGCCTCTAAAGCTGTTATATGGCCTTTTGCCGCATAATAAAGCCTTAATCGTAACTCACGTGATTCCACGTGCCTCCGCAGGTTACCATCGGTCTATTCCTTCCTCTCTAAATGGACTACGACGTGCCAAGTCGTTTTCCCTTGCGCCATGGTCTTACAACACCGTCAACTACGTGTACAGCCACTAAAGGCTGTTATATGGATTTTGCCCGCCTAATAAGGCCTTTACACGTAAATCACGTGGTCCACTAATAAAAGCCTTACACGTAAATCACGTGGTTCCACGTGCCTCCAAAGGTTACCATCGGTCTAGTTCTTCCATTTTCAATGAACTACGGCGTGCCAAGTCCATTTTCGCCTTGCCGCCATGACCTTACAACACCGTCAACTACGTGTACAGGCCTATAAAGGCTGTTATATGGCTTTCTGCCGCATAATAAAGGCCTTACACGTAAATCACGTGGTTCCACGTGCCTGCCCAGGTACCATTGGTCTATTCATCCACTTTCAATGGACTACGACGTTCCAAGTCGTTTCCATGGCGCCATGGCCTTACAGCACCGTCAACTACGTGTACAGGACTCTAATGTCTGTTATATGGCCTTTTCCGTCTAATAAAGGCCTACCACGTAAATCGCGTGGTTCTACGTGCCAGCGCAGGTTACCATCGGTCTATTCCTTCACTCTCAATGGACTACGACGTCCCAAGTCGTTTTCAATGGCGCCATGGCTTTACAAACACCGTCAACTACGTGTACAGGCCTCTAAAGGCTGTTTATATGCCTTTTGCCGCATAATAAAGGCCTTAATCGTAACTCACGTGATTCACGTGCCTCCGCAGGTTACCATCGGTCTATTCCTTCCTCTCTAAATGGACTACGACGTGCCAAGTCGTTTTCCCCTTGCGCCATGGTCTTACAACACTGTCAACTACGTGTACAGCCCACTAAAGGCTGTTATATGGATTTTTTTAGCCGCCTAATAAAGGCCTTACACGTAAATCACGTGGGTCCACTAATAAAAGCCTTACACGTAAATCACGTGGTTCCACGTGGCCTCCAAAAGTTACCATCGGTCTAGTTCTTCCATTTTCAATGGACTACGGCGTGCCAAGTCATTTTCCCTTGCGCCATGACCTTACAACACCGTCAACTACGTGTATATTCCACAAAGGGCTGTTATATGGATTTTTGCCGCCTAATAAAGGCCTTACACGTAAATCACGCGGTTCCACGTGCTTGCCCAGGTTGCCATCGGTCTATTTTCTTCCACTCTCAATGGACTACCACGTTCCAAGTCGTTTTCCATTGCGCCATGTCCTTACAACATCGTCAACTACGTGTAGCAGGCATCTAAGGACTGTTATATGGCCTTTTGCCGCCAAAATAAAAGGCCTTACACGTAAATCACGTGGTTCCCCGTCCCTGTGCAGGTTACCATCGGTCATTCCTTCCACTTTCAATGGACTACGACGTGCCAAGTTGTTTTCCATTGAGCCAATGCCTACAACACCCGTCAACTACCGTGTACAGGCCTCTAAGGACTGTTATATGGGCCCTTTCGCCTCCAAATAAAGGCCTTCACGTAAATCACGTGGTTCCCGTCCCTGTGCAGGTTACCATCGGTCATTCCTTCCACTTTCAATGGACTACGACGTGCCAAGTTGTTTTCCATTGAGCCAATGCCTTACAACACCGTCAACTACGTGTACAGGCCTCTAAGGGCTGTTACATGGCCTTTTGCCGCCTAAAAGCCCTTACACGTAAATCACGTGGTTCCACGTGGCCTCCACAGGTTACCATCGGTCTAGTCCTTCCACTCTAAAGGACTACGATGTCCAAGTCGTTTTCGCATTGCGCCATGGCCGTACAACACCGTGAACTACGTGTACAGCCTCTAAAGGCTGTTATATGGCTTTTTGCCGCCTAATAACAGGCCTTACACGTAAATCACGTGGTTCCACGTGCCTGCGCAGGTTACATCGGTGTATTCCTTCCACTCTCAATGGACTACGACGTCCAAGTCGTTTTCCATTGCGCCATGGCCTTTACAACACCGTCAACTACGTATACAGGCCTCTAAAGGCTGTTACATTGGCTTTTTGCCGCTTAATAAAGGCCTACCACGTAAATTGGCGTAGTTCTACGTGCCTGCGCAAGTTACCATCGGTCTATTCCTTCCACTCTCAATGGACTAACGACGTCCTAAATCGTTTTCCCTTGCTCCATGGCCGTACACACCGTCAACTACGTGTACAGCTCCTAAAGGCTGTTATATGGGCTTTTTGCCGCTAATAAAGGCCTTACACGTAAATCACGTGGTTCCACGTGCCTGCCCAGGTTACCATCGGTGTATTCCTTCCACTCTCAATTGACTACGACGTTCCAAGTCGTTTTTCAATTGCGACATGGTTTTACAACACCGTCAACTACGTATACAGGCCTCTAAAGGCTGTTATATGGCTTTTTTTCCCGTCTAATGAAGGCCTACCACGTAAATTGCGTAGTTCTACGTGGCCCTGCGCAAGTTACCATCGGTCTATTCCTTCCACTCTTAATGGACTAGCGACGTCCCAAAATCGTTTTCACTTGCTCCATGGCCCTACAACACCGTCAACTACGTGTACAGGCCACTAAGGCTGTTATATGGGTTTTTGCCGCATAATAAAGGCCTTACAGGTAAATCACGTGATTTCACGTGCCTGCCCAGGTTACCATCGGTGATATTCCTTCCGCTCTCAATGACTACCACGTTCCAAGTCGTTTTTTCAATTGCGCCATGGTTTTACAACACCGTCCAACTACGTGTACAGGCCTCTAAAGGGCTGTTATATGGCCTTTTGCCGCATAATAAAAGGCCTTACACGTAAATCACGTGGTTCCACGTGCCTGCGCAGGTTACCATCGGTCTATTCCTTCCACTCTCAATGGACTACGACGTCCCAAGTCGTTTTCCATTGCGCCATGGTCTTACAACACGTCAACTACGTGTACAGGCCTCTAAGGCTGTTATATGGCCTTTTGCCGCCTAATAAAGGCCTTACACGTAAATCACGTGGTTTCCACGTGCCTGCGCAGGTTACCATCGGTCTATTCCTTCCACTCTCAATGGACTACAACGTTCCAAGTTGTTTTCCATTGCGCCATGGTCTTACAACACCGTCAACTACGTGTACAGGCTCTAAAGGCTGTTATATGGCCTTTTGCCGCATAATAAAGGCCTTACACGTAAATCACGTGGTTCCACGTGCCTGCGCAGGTTACCATCGGTCTATTCCTTCCTCTGTCAATGGACTACGACGTTCCAAGTCGTTTTGCAACGCGCCATGGCCTTACAACACCGTCAAACACGTGCACAGGGCTCTAAATGCTGTTATATTGCCTTTTGCCGCCTAATAAAGGCCTTACACGTAAATCACGTGGTTCCATGTGCCTCCACAGGCTACCATCGGTCTAGTTCTTCCACTCTCAATGGGGTACGATGTCTTAAGTCGTTTTCCATTGCGCCATGGCCGTACAACACCGTCAACTACGTGTACATTCCACTAAAGGCTGTTATATGGCTTTTTTGACGCCTAATAAAGGCCTTACACGTAAATCACGTGGTTCCACGTGCCTGCCCAGGTTACCATCGGTGTATTCCTTCCACTCTCAATTGACTACGACGTTCAAGTATTTTTTCATTGCGCCATGGTTTTACAACACCGTCAACTACGTGTACAGGCCTCTAAAGGCTGTTATATGGCTTTTTCCCGTCTAATAAAGGCCTAACCACGTAAATTGCGTAGTTCTAGGTGCCTGCGCAGGTTATCATCGGTCTATTCCTTCCTCTCTCAATGAAATACGACGTACCAAGTCGTTTGCATTGCGCCATGACCTTACAACACCGTTCAACACGTGTACAGGCCTTTAAAGTCTGTTATATGGGCCTTTTGACGCCTAATAAAGGCCTTAACACGTAAATCAACGTGGTTCCACGTGCCTGCCCAGGTTACCATGCGGTGTATTCTTCCACTCTCAATTGACTACGACGTTCCAAGTCTTTTTTCATTGCGCATGGTTTTACAACACCCGTCAACTACGTGTACAGGCCTCTAAAGTCTGTTATATGGCCTTTTGCCGCATAATAAAGGCCTTACGCGTGAATAACGTGATTCCACGTGCCTCCGCAGGTTACCATCGGTCTATTCCTTCCTCTCTCAATGAACTACGAACGTACCAAGTCGTTTTGCATTGCGCCATGACCTTACAACACCGTCAACTACGTGTACAGGCCTTTAAAGGCTGTTATATGGCCTTTGCCGCATAATAAAGGTTATTAGCACTGTAAATCACGTGGTTCCACGAGGCCCCACAGGTTACCATCGGTCTACTTCCCTTCCACACTCAATGGACTTCGAGCATTACAAAGTCGTTTTCCATTGAGCCATGGTCTTACAACACGGTCAAGTAGCGTGTACAGGCCTCTAAGGGGCTGTTTATATGGCGTTTTGGCCGCCTATAAAGGCCTTACACGTAAATCACGTGGGTTTCACGTGCCTGCCCAGGTTACCATCGGTCTATTGCGCTTCTCTCTCAAAAGGACTACCACGTTCGCAAGTCCGTTTCCATTGCGGCCATGGCCTTACACACCGTCAACTACGTGTACAGGACTCTAAAGGCTGTGTATATGGCCTTTTCGCGTTCTAATAAAGGCCTACCACGTAAATCGCGTGGTTCTACGTGCCTGCGCAGGTTACGCATCGGTCTATTCTTCCAATCTCAACTGACTACGACGTTCCAAGTCTTTTTTCATTGCGCCATGGTTTTACAACACCGTCAACTACGTGTACAGGCCTCTAAAGTCTGTTATATGGCCTTTTGCCGCATAATAAAGGCCTTACGCGTGAATAACGTGATTCCACGTGCCTCCGCAGGTTACCATCGGTCTATTCCTTCCTCTCTCAATGAACTACGACGTACCAAGTCGTTTTGCATTGCGCCATGACCTTAAAACACCGTCAACTACGTGTACAGGCCTTTAAAGGCTGTTATATGGCCTTTTTGCCGCATAATAAAGGTATTACACGTAAATCACGTGGTTCCACGAGCCTCCACAGGTTACCATCGGTCTATTCCTTCCACACTCAATGGACTTCGACATTCCAAGTCGTTTTCCATTGAGCCATTGTCTTACAACACGGTCAAGTACGTGTACAGGCCTTTAAGGGCTGTTATATGGCGTTTTGCCGCCTAATAAAGGCCTTACACGTAAATCACGTGGTTTCACGTGCCTGCCCAGGTTACCATCGGTCTATTCCTTCTACTCTCAAAGGACTACCACGTTCCAAGTCGTTTTCCATTGCGCCATGGCCTTACACACCGTCAACTACGTGTACAGGTCTCTAAAGGCTGTTATATGGCCTTTTCCGTCTAATAAAGGCCTACCACGTAAATCGCGTGGTTCTACGTGCCTGCGCAGGTTACCATCGGTCTATTCCTTCCACTCTCAATGGACTACGACGTCCAAGTCGTTTTCATGGCGCCATGGCCTTACAACACCGTCAACTACGTGTACAGGCCTCTAAAGGCTGTTATATGGCCTTTTGCCGCATAATAAAGGCCTTAATCGTAACTCACGTGATTCCACGTGCCTCCGCAGGTTACCATCGGTCTATTCCTTCCTCTCTAAATGGACTACGACGTGCCAAGTCGTTTTCCCTTGCGCCATGGCCTTACAACACCGTCAACTACGTGTACAGCCCACTAAAGGCTGTTATATGGATTTTTGCCGCCTAATAAAGGCCTTACACGTAAATCACGTGGTTCCACTAATAAAAGCCCTACACGTAAATCACGTGGTTCCACGTGCCTCCAAAGGTTACCATCGGTCTAGTTCTTCCATTCTCAATGGACTACGGCGTGCCAAGTCATTTTCCCTTGGGCCATGGCCTTACAACACCTTCAACTACGTGTACATTCCACTAAAGGCTGTTATATGGATTTTTGCCGCCTAATAAAGGCCTTACACGTAAATCACGCGGTTCCACGTGCTTGCCCAGATTACCATCGGTCTATTCCTTCCACTCTCAATGGACTACCACGTTCCAAGTCGTTTTCCATTGCGCCATGGTGTTACAACACCGTCAATCACGTGCACAGGCCTCTAAATGCTGTTATATGGCCTTTTGCCGCATAATAAAGGCCTTCCACGTAAATCACGTGGTTTCACGTGCCTGCCAAGGTTACCATCCGGTCTATTCCTTCTACTCTCAATGGACTACCACGTTCCAAGTCGTTTTTCCTTGCGCCATGGTTTTACAACACCATCAACTACGTGTACAGGCCTATAAAGGCTGTTATATGGCCTTTTATCGCATAATAAAGGCCTTACACGTAAATCACGTGGTTCCATTGACAGTGGAAGGAATAGACCGATGGTAACCTGCGCAGGCACGTGGAACCACGTGATTTACGTGTAAGGCCTTTATTAGGCGGCAAAAAGCCATATAACAGCCTCTAGAAGCCTGTACACGTAGTTCACGTGTTGTAAGGCCATGACGCAATGGAAAACGATTTGGGACGTCGTAGTCCATTGAGAGTGGAAGGAATAGACCGATGGTAACCTGCGCAGGTACGTGGAACCACGTGATTTACGTGTAAGGCCTTTATTAGGCGGCAAAAGGCCCTATAACAACCCTTAGAGGCCTGTACACGTAGTTGGCGGTGTTGTAAGGCCATGGTGCAATTGAAAACGTTTTGAGATGTCGTAGTCCATTGAGAGTGGAAGGAATAGACCGATGGTAACCTGAGCAGGCACGTAGAACCACGTGATTTACGTGTAAGGCCTTTATTAGGCGGCAAAAGGCCATATAACATCCCTTAGAGGCCTGTACACGTAATTGACGGTGTTGTAAGACCATGGCGCAATGGAAAACAACTTGGAACGTTGTAGTCCATTGAGAGTGGAAGGAATAGACCGATGGTAACCTGCGCAGGCACGTAGAACCACGTGACGTACGTTTAAGGCCTTTATTAGGCGGCAAAAAGGCCATATAACAGCCTTAGAGGCCTGTACACGTAGTTGACGGTGTTGTAAGGCCATGGCGCAATGGAAAACGACTTGGAACGTTGTAGTGCCTTGAAAGTGGAAGGAATAGACCGATGGTAACCTGCGCAGGCACGTAGAACCACGTGACTTACGTGTAAGGCCTTTATTAGGCGGAAAAAAGCCATATAACAGCCTCTAGAAGACCTGTACACGTAGTTCACGGTGTTGTAAGGCCATGGCGCAATGGAAAACGACTTGGGACGTCGTAGTCCATTGAGATGGAAGGAATAGACCGATGGTAACCTGCGCAGGCACGTGGAACCACGTGATTTACGTGTAAGGCCTTTATTAGGCGGCAAAAGGCCCTATAACAGCCTTAGAGGCCTGTACACGTAGTTGACGGTGTTGTAAGGCCATGGCGCAATGGAAAACGATTTGGGACGTCGTAGTCCATTGAGAGTGGAAGGAATAGACCGATGGTAACCTGCGCAGGCACGTGGAACCACGTGATTTACGTGTAAGGCCTTTATTAGGCGGCAAAAGGCCATATAACAGCCTCTAGAAGCCTGTACACGTAGTTCACGGTGTTGTAAGACCATGGCGCAATGGAAAACGACTTGGGACGTCGTAGTCCATTGAGAGTGGAAGGAATAGACCGATGGTAACCTGCGCAGGCACGTGGAACCACGTGATTTACGTGTAAGGCCTTTATTAGGCGGCAAAAGGCCATATAACAGCCCTTAGAAGCCTGTACACGTAGTTGACGGTGTTGTAAGGCCATGGCGCAATGGAAAACGACTTGGAACGTTGTAGTGCCATTGAGAGTGGAAGGAATAGACCGATGGTAACCTGCGCAGGCACGTAGAACCACGTGATTACGTGTAAGGCCTTTATTAGGCGGCAAAAAGGCCATATAACAGCCTCTAGAAGCCTGTACACGTAGTTCACGGTGTTGTAAGGCCATGGCGCAATGGAAAACGACTTGGGACGTCGTAGTCCATTGAGAGTGGAAGGAATAGACCGATGGTAACCTGCGCAGGCACGTGGAACCATGTGATTTACGTGTAAGGCCTTTATTAGGCGGCAAAACGCCCTATAACAGCCCTTAGAGGCCTGTACACGTAGTTGGCGGTGTTGTAAGGCCATGGCGCAATGGAAAACGACTTTGGGACGTCGTAGTCCATTGAGAGTGGAAGGAATAGACCGATGGTAACCTGCGCAGGCACGTGGAACCACGTGATTTACGTGTAAGGCCTTTATTAGGCGGCAAAAGGCCATATAACAGCCTCTAGAAGCCTGTACACGTAGTTCACGGTGTTGTAAGGCCATGGCGCAATGGAAAACGACTTGGGACGTCGTAGTCCATTGAGAGTGGAAGGAATAGACCGATGGTAACCTGCGCAGGCACGTGGAACCACGTGATTTACGTGTAAGGCCTTTATTAGGCGGCAAAAGGCCATATAACAGCCCTTAGAGGCCTGTACACGTAGTTGACGGTGTTGTAAGGCCATGGCGCAATGGAAAACGACTTGGGAACGTTGTAGTCCATTGAGAGTGGAAGGAATAGACCGATGGTAACCTGCGCAGGCACGTAGAACCACGTGATTTACGTGTAAGGCCTTTATTAGGCGGCAAAAGGCCATATAACAGCCTTAGAGGCCTGTACACGTAGTTGACGGTGTTGTAAGGCCATGGCGCAATGGAAAACGACTTGGGACGTCGTAGTCCATTGAGAGTGGAAGGAATAGACCGATGGTAACCTGCGCAGGCACGTGGAACCACGTGATTTACGTGTAAGGCCTTTATTAGGCGGCAAAAGGCCATATAACAGCCTCTAGAAGCCTGTACACGTAGTTGACGGTGTTGTAAGACCATGGCGCAATGGAAAACAACTTGGAACGTCGTAGTCCATTGAGAGTGGAAGGAATAGACCGATGGTAACCTGCGCAGGCACGTGGAACCACGTGATTTACGTGTAAGGCCTTTATTAGGCGGCAAAAGGCCATATAACAGCCTCTAGAAGCCTGTACACGTAGTTCACGGTGTTGTAAGACCATGGCGCAATGGAAAACGACTTGGGACGTCGTAGTCCATTGAGAGTGGAAGGAATAGACCGATGGTAACCTGCGCAGGCACGTGGAACCACGTGATTTACGTGTAAGGCCTTTATTAGCGGCAAAAGGCCATATAACAGCCTCTAGAAGCCTGTACACGTAGTTCACGGTGTTGTAAGGCCATGGCGCAATGGAAAACGACTTGGGACGTCGTAGTCCATTGAGAGTGGAAGGAATAGACCGATGGTAACCTGCGCAGGCACGTGGAACCACGTGATTTACGTGTAAGGCCTTTATTAGGCGGCAAAAGGCCCATATAACAGCCTTAGAGGCCTGTACACGTAGTTGACGGTGTTGTAAGGCCATGGCGCAATGGAAAACGACTTGGAACGTCGTAGTCCATTGAGAGTGGAAGGAATAGACCGATGGTAACCTGCGCAGGCACGTGGAACCACGTGATTTACGTGTAAGGCCTTTATTAGGCGGCAAAAGGCCATATAACAGCCCTTAGAGGCCTGTACACGTAGTTGACGGTGTTGTAAGGCCATGGCGCAATGGAAAACGACTTGGGACGTCGTAGTCCATTGAGAGTGGAAGGAATAGACCGATGGTAACCTGCGCAGGCACGTGGAACCACGTGATTTACGTGTAAGGCCTTTATTAGGCGGCAAAAGGCCATATAACAGCCCTTAGAGGCCTGTACACGTAGTTGACGGTGTTGTAAGGCCATGGCGCAATGGAAAACGACTTGGGACGTCGTAGTCCATTGAGAGTGGAAGGAATAGACCGATGGTAACCTGCGCAGGCACGTGGAACCACGTGATTTACGTGTAAGGCCTTTATTAGGCGGCAAAAGGCCATATAACAGCCTTAGAGGCCTGTACACGTAGTTGACGGTGTTGTAAGGACCATGGCGCAATGGAAAACGACTTGGACGTCGTAGTCCATTGAGAGTGGAAGGAATAGACCGATGGTAACCTGCGCAGGCACGTGGAACCACGTGATTTACGTGTAAGGCCTTTATTAGGCGGCAAAAGGCCATATAACAGCCTTAGAGGCCTGTACACGTAGTTGACGGTGTTGTAAGGCCATGGCGCAATGGAAAACGACTTGGGACGTCGTAGTCCATTGAGAGTGGAAGGAATAGACCGATGGTAACCTGCGCAGGCACGTGGAACCACGTGATTTACGTGTAAGGCCTTTATTAGGCGGCAAAAGGCCATATAACAGCCTTAGAGCCTGTACACGTAGTTGACGGTGTTGTAAGGCCATGGCGCAATGGAAAACGACTTGGGACGTCGTAGTCCATTGAGAGTGGAAGGAATAGACCGATGGTAACCTGCGCAGGCACGTGGAACCACGTGATTTACGTGTAAGGCCTTTATTAGGCGGCAAAAGGCCATATAACAGCCTCTAGAAGCCTGTACACGTAGTTCACGGTGTTGTAAGGCCATGGCGCAATGGAAAACGACTTGGGACGTCGTAGTCCATTGAGAGTGGAAGGAATAGACCGATGGTAACCTGCGCAGGCACGTGGAACCACGTGATTTACGTGTAAGGCCTTTATTAGGCGGCAAAAGGCCATATAACAGCCTTAGAGGCCTGTACACGTAGTTGACGGTGTTGTAAGGCCATGGCGCAATGGAAAACGACTTGGGACGTCGTAGTCCATTGAGAGTGGAAGGAATAGACCGATGGTAACCTGCGCAGGCACGTGGAACCACGTGATTTACGTGTAAGGCCTTTATTAGGCGGCAAAAGGCCATATAACAGCCCTTAGAGGCCTGTACACGTAGTTGACGGTGTTGTAAGGCCATGGCGCAATGGAAAACGACTTGGACGTCGTAGTCCATTGAGAGTGGAAGGAATAGACCGATGGTAACCTGCGCAGGCACGTGGAACCACGTGATTTACGTGTAAGGCCTTTATTAGGCGGCAAAAGGCCATATAACAGCCCTTAGAGGCCTGTACACGTAGTTGACGGTGTTGTAAGGCCATGGCGCAATGGAAAACGACTTGGAACGTCGTAGTCCATTGAGAGTGGAAGGAATAGACCGATGGTAACCTGCGCAGGCACGTGGAACCACGTGATTTACGTGTAAGGCCTTTATTAGGCGGCAAAAGGCCCTATAACAGCCTCTAGAAGGCCTGTACACGTAGTTGACGGTGTTGTAAGGCCATGGCGCAATGGAAAACGACTTGGACGTCGTAGTCCATTGAGAGTGGAAGGAATAGACCGATGGTAACCTGCGCAGGCACGTGGAACCACGTGATTTACGTGTAAGGCCTTTATTAGGCGGCAAAAGGCCATATAACAGCCTTAGAGGCCTGTACACGTAGTTGACGGTGTTGTAAGGCCATGGCGCAATGGAAAACGACTTGGGACGTCGTAGTCCATTGAGAGTGGAAGGAATAGACCGATGGTAACCTGCGCAGGCACGTGGAACCACGTGATTTACGTGTAAGGCCTTTATTAGGCGGCAAAAGGCCCTATAACAGCCCTTAGAGGCCTGTACACGTAGTTGGCGGTGTTGTAAGGCCATGGCGCAATGGAAAACGTCTTGGGACGTCGTAGTCCATTGAGAGTGGAAGGAATAGACCGATGGTAACCTGCGCAGGCACGTGGAACCACGTGATTTACGTGTAAGGCCTTTATTAGGCGGCAAAAGGCCATATAACAGCCTCTAGAAGCCTGTACACGTAGTTGACGGTGTTGTAAGGCCATGGCGCAATGGAAAACGACTTGGGAACGTCGTAGTCCATTGAGAGTGGAAGGAATAGACCGATGGTAACCTGCGCAGGCACGTGGAACCACGTGATTTACGTGTAAGGGCCTTTATTAGGCGGCAAAAGGCCATATAACAGCCTCTAGAAGCCTGTACACGTAGTTGACGGTGTTGTAAGGCCATGGCGCAATGGAAAACGACTTGGGACGTCGTAGTCCATTGAGAGTGGAAGGAATAGACCGATGGTAACCTGCGCAGGCACGTGGAACCACGTGATTTACGTGTAAGGCCTTTATTAGGCGGCAAAAGGCCCTATAACAGCCTCTAGAAGCCTGTACACGTAGTTCGCGGTGTTGTAAGGCCATGGCGCAATGGAAACGACTTGGGACGTCGTAGTCCATTGAGAGTGGAAGGAATAGACCGATGGTAACCTGCGCAGGCACGTGGAACCACGTGATTTACGTGTAAGGCCTTTATTAGGCGGCAAAAGGCCATATAACAGCCTTAGAGCCTGTACACGTAGTTGACGGTGTTGTAAGGCCATGGCGCAATGGAAAACGACTTGGGACGTCGTAGTCCATTGAGAGTGGAAGGAATAGACCGATGGTAACCTGCGCAGGCACGTGGAACCACGTGATTTACGTGTAAGGCCTTTATTAGGCGGCAAAAAGGCCATATAACAGCCTCTAGAAGCCTGTACACGTAGTTGACGGGTGTTGTAAGGCCATGGCGCAATGGAAAACGACTTGGGACGT
Organism: Hydractinia echinata; assembly: GCA_030067915.1. Taxonomy (NCBI): domain Eukaryota; kingdom Metazoa; phylum Cnidaria; class Hydrozoa; order Anthoathecata; family Hydractiniidae; genus Hydractinia; species Hydractinia echinata. The sequence goes on along the minus strand of JASGCC010001259.1, from coordinate 7,689 downwards.
CGTAGTCCATTGAGAGTGGAAGGAATAGACCGATGGTAACCTGCGCAGGCACGTGGAACCACGTGATTTACGTGTAAGGCCTTTATTAGGCGGCAAAAGGCCATATAACAGCCCTTAGAGGCCTGTACACGTAGTTGACGGTGTTGTAAGGCCATGGCGCAATGGAAAACGACTTGGAACGTCGTAGTCCATTGAGAGTGGAAGGAATAGACCGATGGTAACCTGCGCAGGCACGTGGAACCACGTGATTTACGTGTAAGGCCTTTATTAGGCGGCAAAAGGCCATATAACAGCCTTTAGAGGCCTGTACACGTAGTTGACGGTGTTGTAAGGCCATGGCGCAATGGAAAACGACTTGGGACGTCGTAGTCCATTGAGAGTGGAAGGAATAGACCGATGGTAACCTGCGCAGGCACGTGGAACCACGTGATTTACGTGTAAGGCCTTTATTAGGCGGCAAAAGGCCCATATAACAGCCTTAGAGGCCTGTACACGTAGTTGACGGTGTTGTAAGGCCATGGCGCAATGGAAAACGACTTGGGACGTCGTAGTCCATTGAGAGTGGAAGGAATAGACCGATGGTAACCTGCGCAGGCACGTGGAACCACGTGATTTACGTGTAAGGCCTTTATTAGGCGGCAAAAGGCCATATAACAGCCTCTAGAAGCCTGTACACGTAGTTGACGGTGTTGTAAGACCATGGCGCAATGGAAAACGACTTGGGACGTTGTAGTCCATTGAGAGTGGAAGGAATAGACCGATGGTAACCTGCGCAGGCACGTGGAACCACGTGATTTACGTGTAAGGCCTTTATTAGGCGGCAAAAGGCCATATAACAGCCCTTAGAGGCCTGTACACGTAGTTGACGGTGTTGTAAGGCCATGGCGCAATGGAAAACGACTTGGGACGTCGTAGTCCATTGAGAGTGGAAGGAATAGACCGATGGTAACCTGCGCAGGCACGTGGAACCACGTGATTTACGTGTAAGGCCTTTATTAGGCGGCAAAAGGCCATATAACAGCCCTTAGAGGCCTGTACACGTAGTTGACGGTGTTGTAAGGCCATGGCGCAATGGAAAACGACTTGGGACGTCGTAGTCCATTGAGAGTGGAAGGAATAGACCGATGGTAACCTGCGCAGGCACGTGGAACCACGTGATTTACGTGTAAGGCCTTTATTAGGCGGCAAAAGGCCATATAACAGCCCTTAGAGGCCTGTACACGTAGTTGACGGTGTTGTAAGGCCATGGCGCAATGGAAAACGACTTGGGACGTCGTAGTCCATTGAGAGTGGAAGGAATAGACCGATGGTAACCTGCGCAGGCACGTGGAACCACGTGATTTACGTGTAAGGCCTTTATTAGGCGGCAAAAGGCCTATAACAGCCCTTAGAGGCCTGTACACGTAGTTGACGGTGTTGTAAGGCCATGGCGCAATGGAAAACGACTTGGGACGTCGTAGTCCATTGAGAGTGGAAGGAATAGACCGATGGTAACCTGCGCAGGCACGTGGAACCACGTGATTTACGTGTAAGGCCTTTATTAGGCGGCAAAAGGCCATATAACAGCCCTTAGAGGCCTGTACACGTAGTTGACGGTGTTGTAAGGCCATGGCGCAATGGAAAACGACTTGGGACGTCGTAGTCCATTGAGAGTGGAAGGAATAGACCGATGGTAACCTGCGCAGGCACGTGGAACCACGTGATTTACGTGTAAGGCCTTTATTAGGCGGCAAAAGGCCCTATAACAGCCCTTAGAGGCCTGTACACGTAGTTGACGGTGTTGTAAGGCCATGGCGCAATGGAAAACGACTTGGGACGTCGTAGTCCATTGAGAGTGGAAGGAATAGACCGATGGTAACCTGCGCAGGCACGTGGAACCACGTGATTTACGTGTAAGGCCTTTATTAGGCGGCAAAAGGCCATATAACAGCCCTTAGAGGCCTGTACACGTAGTTGACGGTGTTGTAAGGCCATGGCGCAATGGAAAACGACTTGGGACGTCGTAGTCCATTGAGAGTGGAAGGAATAGACCGATGGTAACCTGCGCAGGCACGTGGAACCACGTGATTTACGTGTAAGGCCTTTATTAGGCGGCAAAAGGCCTATAACAGCCTTAGAAGGCCTGTACACGTAGTTGACGGTGTTGTAAGGCCATGGCGCAATGGAAAACGACTTGGGACGTCGTAGTCCATTGAGAGTGGAAGGAATAGACCGATGGTAACCTGCGCAGGCACGTGGAACCACGTGATTTACGTGTAAGGCCTTTATTAGGCGGCAAAAGGCCATATAACAGCCTTAGAGGCCTGTACACGTAGTTGCGGTGTTGTAAAGGCCATGGCGCAATGGAAACGACTTGGGAGTCCGTAGTCCATTGAGTGGAAGGAATAGACCGATGGTAACCTGCGCAGGCACGTGGAACCACGTGATTTACGGTAAGGCCTTTATTAGGCGGCAAAAGGCCATATAAACCCTTTAGGGCCTGTACACGTAGTTGACGGTGTTGTAAGGCCAATGGCGCAATGGAAACGACTTGGGCACGTCGTAGTCCATTGAGAGTGGAAGGAATAGACCGATGGTAACCTGCGCAGGCACGTGGAACCACGTGATTTACGTGTAAGGGCCTTTATTAGGCGGCAAAACCCATATAACAGCCTTAGAGGCCTGTACACGTAGTTGACGGTTGTAAGGCCAATGGCGCAATGGAAAACGACTTGGACGTCGTAGTCCATTGAGAGTGGAAGGAATAGACCGATGGTAACTGCGCAGGCACGTGGAACCACGTGATTTACGTGTAAGGCCTTTATTAGGCGGCAAAAAGGCCATATAACAGCCCTTAGAGGCCTGTACACGTAGTTGCAGCGGTGTGTAAGGCCATGGCGCAATGGAAAACGACTTGGGACGTCGTAGTCCATTGAGAGTGGAAGGAATAGAACCGATGGTAACCTGCGCAGGCACGTGGAACCACGTGATTTACGTGTAAGCGCCTTTATTAGGCCGGGCAAAAAGCCCATAATACAGCCCTTAGAGGCCTGTACACGTAGTTGACGGTGCTGTAAGGCCATGGCGCAATGGAAAGCGACTTGGGACGTCGTAGTCATTGAGAGTGGAAGGAATAGACCGATGGTAACCTGCGCAGGCACGTGGAACCACGTGGATTTACGTGTAAGGCCTTTATTAGGCGGCAAAAGGCCCTATAACAGCCCTTAGAGGCCTGTACACGTAGTTGGCGGTGGTTGTATAGGCCATGGCGCAAAGGAAAAACTTTTGGATGTGTAGTCCATTGAGAGTGAAGGAATAGACCGATGGTACCTGCGCAGGCACGTGGAACCACGTGATTTACGTGTAAGGCCTTTATTAGGCGGCAAAAGGCCATATAACAGCCCTTAGAGGCCTGTACACGTAGTTGACGGTGTTGTAAGGCCATGGCGCAATGGAAAACGACTTTGGGACGTCGTAGTCCATTGAGAGTGGAAGGAATAGACCGATGGTAACCTGCGCAGGGCACGTGGAACCACGTGATTTACGTGTAAGGGCCTTTATTAGGCGGGCAAAAAGGCCATATAACAGCCCTTAGAGGCCTGTACACGTAGTTGGCGGTGTTGTAAGGCCATGGCGCAATGGAAACGACTTTGGGACGTCGTAGTCCATTGAGAGTGGAAAGGAATAGACCGGATGGTAACCTGCGCAGGCACGTGGAACCACGTGATTTACGTGTAAGGCCTTTATTAGGCGGCAAAAGGCACTATACAGCCCTTAGAGGCCTGTACACGTAGTTGACGGTGTTGTATGGCCATGGCGCAATGAAACGACTTGGGAACGTCGTAGTCCATTGAGAGTGGAAGGAATAGACCGATGGTAACCTGCGCAGGCACGTGGAACCACGTGATTTACGTGTAAGGCCTTTATAGGCGGCAAAAGGCCAATAACAGCCTTAAGAAGCCTGTACACGTAGTTGACGGTGTTGTAAGGCATGGCGCAATGGAAAACGACTTGGAACGTCGTAGTCCATTGAGAGTGGAAGGAATAGACCGACGGTAACTGCGCAGGCACGTGGAACCACGTGATTTACGTGTAAGGCCTTTATTAGCGGCAAAAAGGCCCTATAACAGCCTCCTAGAAGCCTTACACGTAGTTGACGGTGTTGTAAGGCATGGCGCAATGGAAAACCTTGGGAACGTTCGTAGTCCATTGAGAGTGGAAGGAATAGACGATGGTAACTGCGCAGGCACGTGGAACCACGTGATTTACGTGTAGGCCTTTTTAGGCGGCAAAAGCCATTATAAAGCTCTTTAGAGGCTGTACAGCGTAGTTGACGGTGTTGTAAGGCATGGCGCAATGGAAAACGACTTGGGACGTTGTAGTCCATTGAGAGTGGAAGGAATAGACGATGGTAACCTGCGCAGGCACGTGGACCACGTGATTTACGTGTAAGGCCTTTATTAGGCGGCAAAAGGCCATAATACAGCCTTTAGGGCCTGTACACGAGTTACGGTGTTGTAGTGCCCATGGCGCAATGGAAACGATTGGGACGTCGTAGTCCATTGAGAGTGGAAGGAATAGACGATGGTAACCTGCTGGAGCACGTGGAACACGTGATTTACGTGTAAGGCCTTTATAGGCGGCAAAAGGCCCTATAACAGCCTCTAGAGCCTGTACACGTAGTTCACGGTGTGTAAGGCCATGCGCAATGGAAAACGTTTGAGGACGTCGTAGTCCATTGAGAAGTGGAAGGAATAGACCGATGGTAACCTGCGCAGGCACGTGGAACCACCGTGATTTACGTGTAAGGCCTTTATTAGGCGGCAAAAGGCCTATAACAGCCTTAGAGGCCTGTACACGTAGTTGGCGGTGTTGTAAGGCCATGGCGCAATGGAAAACTGTGGGGAGTCTTCTTTAAATTGGACGTCCATGCTAACAACACGTGAATAACGTGTTACAGGCCTCTAAAGGTCTTTTATTTATAGTAGTCATTGAGAGTGGAAGGAATAGACCGATGGTAACCTGCGCAGGCACGTGGAACCACGTGATTTACGTGTAAGGCCTTTATTAGGCGGCAAAGGCCCATATAACAGCCCTTAGAGCCTGTACACGTAGTTGACGGTGTGTAACCGCATGGCGCCAATGGAAAACGACTTGGACGTCGGTAGTCCATTGAGAGTGGAAGGAATAGACCGATGGTAACCTGCGGCAGGCACGTGGAACCACGTGATTTACTGTAAGGCCTTTATTAGGCGGCAAAAGGCCATATAACAGCCTTTAGAGGCCTGTACACGTAGTGACGGTGTGTAAGGCCGGCGCGCAATGGAAAACGACTTGGGCGTCGTAGTCCATTGAGAGTGGAAGGAATAGACCGATGGTAACCCTGCGCAGGCACGTGGAACCACGCTGATTTACGTGTAAGGCCTTTATTAGGCGGCAAAAGGCCTATAACAGCCCTTAGAGGCCTGTACACGTAGTTGACGGTGTTGTAAGGCCAATGGCGCAATGGAAAACGTTTGGGATGCGTAGTCCATTGAGAGTGGAAGGAATAGACCGATGGTAACCTGCGCAGGCACGTGGAACCACGTGATTTACGTGTAAGGCCTTTATTAGGCGGCAAAAGGCCATATAAGAGCCCTTAGAGGCCTGTACACGTAGTTGACGGTGGTAAGGCCATGGCGCAATGGAACGACTTGGGACGTTGTAGTCCATTGAGAGTGGAAGGAATAGACCGATGGTAACCTGCGCAGCACGTGAACCACGTGATTTACGTGTAAGGCTTTATTAGGCGAAAAAGGCCCATATAAACCCATTAGAGCCCTGTACACGTAGTTGACGGCTGTTGAAGGCCATGGCGCAATGGAAACGATCTTGGGGACGTCGTATGTCCCATTGAGAGTGGAAGAATAGACGATGGTAACCTGCGCAGGGCGTGGAACCACGTGATTTACGTGTAAGGCCTTTATTAGGCGGCAAAGGCCATATAACAGCCTCTTAGAAGGCCTGTACACGTAGTTGACGGTGTTGTAAGACCATGGGCGCAATTGGAAAACAATTTGGGACGTCTAGTCCATTGAGAGTGGAAGGAATAGACCGATGGTAACCTGCGCAGGCACGTGGAACCACGTGATTTACGTGTAAGGCCTTATTATGAGGCAGGCAAAAACCCTATGAACATAATAAGACGCTTGGTCCGTATTGACGCACTGGTATGTTGATCGGTTAGCCTGAGTAGTCACATGGCGCAATGGAAACGACTTGGGACGTCGTAGTCCATTGAGAGTGGAAGGAATAGACCGATGGTAACCTGCGCAGGCAACTTGGAACCACGTGATTTCGTGTAAGGCCTTTAGCGGCAAAAGGCCATATAACAGCCTTAGAGGCTGTAACACGTAGTTGCCGGTGTTGTGAAGGACCATGGCGCAATGGAAAACGTTTGGATTGTCGTAGTCCATTGAGAGGGAAGGAATAGACCGATGGTAACACTCGGCGAAGGCACGTGGAACCACGTGATTTACGTGTAAGGCCTTTATTAGGCGGCAAAAACCCCATATAACAGCCCTTAGAGGCCTGTACAGTGGTTGACGGTGTGTAAGGCCATGGCGCAATGGAAAACGACTTGGGACGTCGTAGTCCATTGAGAGTGGAAGAGAATAGACCGATGGTAACCTGCGCAGGCACTGGAACCACGTGATTTACGTGTAAGGCCTTTATTAGGCGGCAAAAGGCAAATATAACAGCCTTAGAGGCCTGTACACGTAGTTGACGGTGTGTAAGCCATGGCCGAATGGAAAACGACTTGACTTCGTAGTCCATTGAGAGTGGAAGGAATAGACCGATGGTAACCTGGCAGGCACGTGGAACCACGTGATTACGTGTAAGGCCTTTATTAGGCGGCAAAAGGCCCATAACAGCCTTAGACATGGCCTGTACACGTAGTTGCGGTGTTGTAAAGGCATGGCCAGGAAACGTTTGGGATCGTGTTCCATTGAGAGTGGAAGAAATAGACCGATGGTAACCTGCGCAGGCACGTGAACCAGTGATTTACGTGTAGGCCTTTATTAGGCGCAAAAGGCCAAATAAAGCCCTTAGAGGCCGTACACGTAGTTGACGGTTGCTTATAGCATGGCGCAATGGAAAACGACTTGGGACGTTCGTAGTCCATGAGAGGGAAGGAATAGACCGAGTGGTAACACGCTGCGCAGGCTATGGAACCACGTGATTTACGTGTAAGGCCTTTATTAGGCGGCAAAAGCCCTATAACAGCCCTTAGAGGCCTGTACACGTAGTTGAGGTGTTGTAAGGCATGGCGCAATGGAAAACGTTTGGAGTGGTCATAGTCCATTGAGAGTGGAAGGAATAACCGATGGTAACCTGCGCAGGCACGTGGAACCACGTGATTTACGTGTAAGGCCTTTATTAGGCGGCAAAAGGCCCATATAACAGCCCTTAGAGCCTGTACACGTAGTTGGCGGTGTTGTAAGGCCAATGGCGCAATGGAAAACGTTTGGAGATGTCGTAGTCCATTGAGAGTGGAAGGAAAGACGATGGTAACCTGCGCAGGGCACGTGAACACGTGATTTACGTGTAAGGCCTTTATTAGGCGGCAAAAGGCCATATACAGCCCTTAGAGGCCTGTACAGGTATTGACGCGTGTTGTAAGGCCATGGCGCAATGGAAACGACTTGGAAGTCGTAGTGCATTGAGAGT
>JASGCC010001258.1:0-40244 GCA_030067915.1 Hydractinia echinata | reverse complement strand
ATTTCGTGTATCCGCCGCACCACTTTTTTATTTTGCACAGACACAATATGGGTATTATTCATACAGAAGATATATATATATCATCTCCAGATTTTTATCATTTTAAAAGCAAGCTACCTTGACAGAATTTTGCAAGTCGGTAGCCAGTCTTTTACAGTCCAGATTTCGTGTTCCTTGCAAGACAAAAATTTGGCACGTATTCGTCATTGTATCTACAGCGAAAATAAAAGTAAATAGAAAAATTATTTCGGCTCATAGGAACCCAAAAGGACATTAAATATACGAAACTCAAAAAAAGAGAAAAAAATCCAACAATACCACAAATGAAAATATGGTGTTCCTTTAATTTTACTTACCCAGCGAATAACGACTTTCCGAACGTGACAGTTTCGTTGCCAGCGGGTCTGAAAAACAAAAACGAGAATATAAAATATTCAAAATGTCGTCTAGCCAGCACACTGACAGCGTCTTTTCACTCTACTTTGATTTCTATAAAAGGGAAATAAAAAATTGATTTCTATATAATAGCTGGCTGATTATTGCCTGATTTCCGCAGCGAAACAATTTAAGTCATATCAATCAACACAAGCGCTTTGTTCCAGTGTAATCACCTTAATACAGACTAAAACGCAATGTGTAAACGATGCACGGAAGACAGCTTCAGTTCCCACAATAGCAGCCTGCCTTAGTCACCTCGGTATTCGGAAATGCCAACGTGTTGAAAAAGCAGGAAGAAAATAGCATTTTACGCCTGCAAAAAATTCCGACATGAAAGAGATTGAATTAAATACGCGGCCATTATACTTGTGTTTACATTGAAATTATTTTTTTAAATTTTAAGAAGCATACCTTGAATGTTTTCTTGACGGCTTATGATGCGTTCTATGAGAAACAAAATTAAGATAAATATACTTCTTGATAGCAAATTTTAGAGAAAAAAAATAACATTGAACAAAATAACAACTTATTCCGCAAAAAAACAACAACTACGGAATCAACAGTTTGTTGAAAATTCTATTTCAACTCGATGTAGTCATACCTGGCTAAAGGCAATTCCCTTAAGTTCATATTCTCCAAATCAAGGTTCAAAACACTCCCAAACACATCAGTCTCTTCTTCTTCAATAGAGTCATTATTATCTAATGACGTACTCAGAACTAACGGTAACTCCTTAAGCGTAGTCGACGACGCACTTTTTGACACTTGTCGAAAATTGTTTTCGAGCGTGTCACAATCGTTTGCATCATTAGTCACAAATTGCTCGTTGTCGATGCTGCAGTAATCCGAGTCTAAATCAGGAACGTGTTCGGAATTCAGCAAGTCATCTTGCGAGCTTAAAGAATTGTTTCTTGTTAAGTTAAGAGAGTCTGTGGATTCAAGGTCGTGCGAACTAGAGCTAACACTGTAAGCCATTTCCGTTCCACTGTCATGGCTCGTTGTACTGTTACGCAAGTAACCCGGCTTAATTTTGCATGTTGTCACGTCGACAGGATCCGACGCTGTTCGAACGCGTGGAATTAAATCACTCGGATGTTCAGACTCCTCGCATGTAATAATAACGTTCTGATTTTCATTTAGTAGAGGACAACAATAACATTTAAAACTTGGCTTTTTTGGCAAACACAGAGAGTCCTTTAAAGTCAACGATTTCAACGTCTCTGTGCTGTAACCATTTTTTCCACAGTTACTGAGTTCAGAATTCAGAATAATTTTTGTAGGAGGACTATTTAATATCTGTTGTGTTTTTTCAAGTCTCTGCACGCAGTGGTGACACACCGGGTCTATTTCTAAACCTACATTCCTTTGTTGTTTCCGGCATGCATCACAGAATTTAGCGAAAATTGGTTTCTCCAATGTCCTGCAATTTTTACACGATTTCGAATGGGGACCAGCTCCATCATCGGTAACGTCTAACAACTCTTTGATGTTCTTGTTATCAGAGTTCTTAAGAAAATTCGTCAAATTTTTTTCGCCAATCATGTCTAGCTGCTGCAACACTCTGCAGTAACAACTTGACGTATCAATAGCAGTGTCAAAAAACTGTTTTTCTAAACTTCGCGGCGTCACCTGAAGGTCAGTTTCACTAACTTTTGCTATCTTATTTTCTACAGGTGTATCGTCATTTTTTTCATTTTCCTTATGTACAGGTGTGTTTGTGTCAATCCAGCTACGTACACTGTTCGGAGTGCTCGGCGTTTTACTAAAGTAACTTTCGTTCCAACTAGAGCCACTAAAACGAAACATCGTATCACTCTCTTTCTCCATCCTTAAATAGTTTTCTTTAATGTCACTGCATCGAATAAAATAAGTCAATAACTTGAGTAATTCACAGACCAGATCAGCATTTTTTCCAACAACAATAGTCCGTGCCAACTTTAAAGGAGCTCCGGTGGAACCATACAAATCACTGAAAAAAGGGATTACAAAATATTTTGATAAAATTATAAAAACTGGTTTAGGGATGACCGACAAATTGAAAAGTGCATGCATGTTAAACGCCAATCATACACTACATTTTACCCCTTCCCCTTCGCTTCCTGCCCTAAATGTCAAAACCTAAAAAATGTAATATTATCACAAATCCTTGAAATCCCAAGTAAAATGCATAGATGACATATGAGAATGAATCGAAATCAATTTGTAAAAATGATTTTTTGCTATTATATGGAGTTTTTTGTAAATTTATGTATACTAACTTTAATCTAATTTTACTTTTAATACCATTATATGTCATATTTGTATACATAATTATCCTCCTAATTTTCTACACGCATCCTTTTTATATTTTTTTCCATCTGCGATTATTTTAGTGTTTTTTATGTGACTCAGTCGGGGGTGGGGAAACAGGACACATGAAATAACACAAACTTTGTACATATATTTACATATTTTATTAGCTTTTGAATGGCTATTGTGTATAAATATTCGATCTAAATAAATAAATTCCCCCCAAAATTGATGTTTTACCGTACAGAATATTAAAATGTCAAAGGATTTAAGTCCCCTAGTTGGATTGATCATACACTCTTCATTTGTAAGTGACCCCTTACTCAACTTATTTGCAACCAACGTTTGACCTTAGTTTAACTTGAAACAACATCTTAAGGTCCAAAAGAGTTTAAAAATGCAAGTAGCAAGCAATAATAAAAACACAACATACCATAGTTGAGCCCAAAGTGGATTGTATGGGTGGCATTTCGCTAGCACGTCAAGCTAAATAAAATATTTCATGTATACAAAGATACAAAAAAGAAAGAACTAGATAAAAAATCTTGATCGTACAGCATGTTCAAGCTTTATAGTATACCAATAAATAGATTAAAAACTAAATACCAGTAGAAAGACAAACACGGCTGAGTTAAGAGTGTTGAAACAAGGTATATACAATTGATCATGTCTGAGAAACAGACTTCAATTAAATTGACTTCTGTTTACTATTACACAGTTCAAATTAATAAAGACATACCGTTTTAGATGAGTGTTTGTCCAAATAAGCACGCTTCGCAGCACTACCACTTGCCATAACTGTCGCCACCCAAGAGGTGTGATGTGTTAACACAGCAGTTAATAGGATTGACAAAAAACTAAAAAAAAGGTAAATAAAAAAAAGTATTAATTACTGTTCTGACAGTTATAGAAAGTAATAGCAAACATTTATTTATGACTATAACAAACGTGCAATCACATCTAAACCGTAACAAACCTAACTTTTAGGACTAGTTAAGGAAGGGACTGGGAGGGAGTTTAGTTAAGGAAGGGACTGGGAGGGAGTTTAGCACTTAAAAGAAGCTTGACAAGAAATGTCTTTACTAGTTATTCTCTTTTTTTTCGCAAATGTTGATCAGCTGCATAAAATTGTTCATGAACTTTTCAACGGTTTCGTGATATTTATTTTCAACAACTGCCATCATGTTTAACCAAACAGGTTCCTGAAAAAAACAAAAAAAAACTATAGCACTGATTGTTTTATACTTAATTTTTGCCAACTAAATTCTAGATCAAAAATGACCACAAATTAGGAGATTGATGAGGTTTTAGGGTCAATTTTTAGGAAAAAACATAAAAAAACATGTATTTCCTTTTTTGTCCTGTTAAAAGATGAACAAATGCTTAATTTTCGGTACATCAAATGTAATAACAGAATGTCACCCTGTTAGTTTAGGTTCGCAAAAAAAAACAAAAAAAAAACTAATTTATAAATATAGTCATTTTTTGCCAACTAAATTCTAGTTTGAAAATATTTGAATTTTTAAGCTCTTTTTTTAACGAAAACTTAAACAAGAGGACAAAAACTATTTGAATATAATTTTTTTTTGGCACATCAAATGTAATAACAGAATGTCACCCTGTTATTTTACATTAATAGTCAAACTATCACACATTAATTTAACCAAGTTAACTTTATAACAATGCTTGTTTTGTTCTAAAATGAGAAAATGGAAGGTACTCAAAAGTATTTCAAAAACAATATAATTTGCAGTAATCAAACAGAGTGTGGTTAAATACCATTAAATTAAATAATTAAATAACTCACAATTATTCTTGGTGCATAACACAGCCTCATAATATCATCTTTGAAACATTCAACAGCCTAAATAATTAAAGTGATAAATAATTAATTTGAATTAACCATTTTAACACACCAATATCAGCGAAATGTTCTTTTAGTCACAGTCTTAGTGTGAATCATAAGATATCAAAATATCAGCAACAATGTTTGTGTTGTTACTTTTGGTGATGTAAACCTTTATTTTACTGTTTGATGTTGACAATTAACCATTTCATGTTGTCCAAAAATTAAACATTGTTTGCTATTAGCCTCATTTCAAAATATTTTGTATGTGACTTGTGGACTGAAACTAGTATAACAAAAAAGTTTAATGGCATTTAAGAATTTTATAAATTACAAACAAAATTCATATGCGAAAAAAAAAAAAAAATTTGCCAATGTAAACTTAGTTTAATTTCAAGTTATTTAAGAAGTCTATAAACACATGTAGTTTTATTTTTTGTTTTTTTTTCTAAATATACTTACACTCATAGCTGCATCAATAAATCTCTGTCGCAAATAAAACGATTTTTCGATCTTTACTCTTAACGTCTGAAGATGTGATTCAAACAGTGCATAATGTGTGAAATAAAAGTTTTGAAATGCCCTATAACAAACAAATTTTGAAATAATAACAATGTTAAAGGAGATTTCCAAAAATATTAAATTGAGGCCATTTTGTAAGAGGTATGCGGTCGCAAGTGCACGCCCCTGAAATTATCAAAATTATGAAAAACGCGAAATTATGAAGTCAGGAAACGATTTAAGAAGGCTTTGCAACACTTATTGTTAACGTAAGAAGCCTATTTAATCGATTTGTTTTTACTTATAGCTGCACTAATTATTACAAAGTCAAGCTTTTATAAAAACTTAAAGATTAACATACTACAATATTTTAATTTTTTTATAGTCGTCTTTTGAAAAATTAAACTTGGAAAATTGAAAAAAAAGTATATGATTTTCATTGTCTATCATTAGCATTAATAGCATTGTAATGTTAAATGTTATCATCCTTGGCCAACATTCCGTAATTTAATTTACAAGTAGTTACAAAGTTTAATTAATGAGTTCACTCACGATTTTTCTTATACAAAATCAAATTCCTGGCCATAAACTTTGATGGAAATTCCTCTTTGTATGTTCCCCAGGACAAAAGTAGCCCCTGTGTCATGTACGGTGTAAAAGAATTTTGTTCTTAGTTTTGCTTTTTGCTTTTTTAAGTTTAATTTTTTAAGATCGCACATGCACATGCGTGGAATAATTTAGGCGTGCGATTCATTACATGCCTGACTAAAATCTTACGAAATGGCATGTAAATTACAAAAAATATCAGTTTCTACTGATATATCTTTAATCAACCACCCTTAAAACACTTTCGAACTCACTCTTTTCAAATTGTAAGAAGATTAAACCCACCTGTTATCATCATTGTTGTCCCATAGCTTAAATATTACACCCACTCCAATTTTTGGTTGTTGTTTATATGCTGAACGAATCTAAGAGAGTTTAAAGGTAAATGTCATGTAAACAAATTTAAATTAGTTTGAATAGAATGCAACAAATAAGACAATCATTGATGTCAGACAAAACCAACCTCTTCTGAAATCTCAGACTTTGTTCTCCACATATGTGGAGAATCCAAACTGGTTCGTTGGCTACGAAAAAATCTTCTTTGATAGCTGCCACAGGGAGAATGTAAAGGAGTTCCATGTAGAGATGCAAGACTGGTGGATCTGGTGAGATTATCAGATGAAGCATTCCAACTTGACATTCCAAAAGTTGATGAGGCATTGAGTGAATGAAAAGACTGGTTACGAATATTGCGATTCATTCCTATTGGATTTGAATATGATCCTGAAAATTAAAATTAAAATAACATTTTTAAAACACATCAGTCGCAACAATTTCTTGTTCTTTATATTTTAATTTAATACTTACTAATCATGCTCTCTTCAGGGCTTTCATGCATTGAATCTGACATTATTGATTCTGATGAAATATGAATTTGTGGTGCATTAATAGAACCACTAACTGATAATTCACCATCGCTAAACAGAGCAAACATTAGTAAACTTTTGACTGTAGTAACATCTTAACATGAATGAAAATAAAACAGCCTTACCAGAAATTTACACCAGCACTTCTTGATCTCAATGCAAATACTTTGGTCATTAGCAGTTGAGGAGGTGTTCTAAACCATAATTTTTTGGGAATCACTCTAAATTTTAATCACCACAGGACACTGGTTGCAAAGGAGACTGGTTGCAAAGTAGCAAAGTGTTTATTTTAGTAGAATGTTCGTACATGTTCAGCATGTATTTCAGGCTTTTTTTAAATGCGCTAGGTCAACTTCTTATTGGGCATCAAGTCACTTTGTCAATCAGTCACATCAATCAGTGTTATACAATCTGAAATAAATACACAGGGACTAAACAAGCCAATAAAACTTAAGCTTGATCCATATATACCTCATTAAATGTACTTTTAACACAGATCCCTTGTAAACCATTGCAACAGAACCAAATATCATCTCTCCAAGAACCTTAACATCTCCATTTGGTTTAAGACACTGTAACACAAGAAAGAATTGTATACACTTTTTTATCTCTTAACTTAAGCTATTCAAGAACTAAATTGGGAATTTATGTTATAGAGTGGAACAGCGGGTTTGGGTTTGATAGCCCATATGGAACTATCTTAAACACAATCTTTTTGCACTAGCTAATGCATTTGTTGGAACATAATCAATATACCTGATACTTCTGAGGTGATGGGCTAGCAGGAGAATCTGCCATCTTAGGAATTTTTGTTCGGTTATCACTTACATTTAGATGAGACTGCAACATAAAACAACAAATAACCGTTTAACCTTTAAGTTATGTAAAAAATGTCATTTTATTAGAAAAAAAAAAAAAAAAGCAAAATTCACATTAATGAGATCCATACCTCACTATCCACACTAACTATCGCATCAGAATCAAAAAGCAAAGATTTGTCACTTCTACGTTCACTGTCTTTGAACATCAACACACGGATTTTGCTTTTGTCCAATTTTGGAAGTCTGGTAAAGAAAAGAAAAGTTGTTAAACATTATGGGTTTTACAAAATTTCAAAATAAGACAACATCCAGGACAAATGGATGTCTTTAATTTCATTTATGTCACAAGAAAACAGATTGTAAGAGTAATTTTTTTATTTCAATTTAATTAATTTGTCTTAAAAAAGTGGGTATATACCAAGTTACAGTTATAATTTGATGGTTGGTTACCAACACAAGAGTGAGGCTAATAACAACATGAAGGCCACCAAGTGGCACAAGTAAAAAAGGGCAGTGTACGGTAAACTGTCACAAAACGAAACATCTTTCAAGTCTTAAATGCCATGGGTTTATTTTTGTTGGATTAGTTTGTTTGACATCACATATAAACCTAACTATAACTTGTGTGGTTAAAATATTTTTGTTTTTTAGCATCACAAAACAATTATAAATTGAAAAAATCCCAGACAGCCTTAATAACTGTTTATTCAATTAAAAGCCTACTGGTTTCATAGTTAATCTTATAAAAATTATGAATGAACTTTATGAATTGTGCTAATACAGTAATTTAAATGTTTGTTTAATCATGCAAAGAAAATTTAAAATAAAAACAAAGTATTTAAAATGATTCATTATGTATAAGAGGAACAGAAGCACATGATCACTTGAAACATTTAACATCAGGTTGGTGTTTTAACAATACATGAAGGCTTAAATGGTAACAGTATTCAAGTGGTTTATTTATTTTATATTTTGATGATATGGATAAAACATATCAAATTGTTTGTCATGTAATCAATAAAGTTCAAAGAGCAACCACTACTTTTATGGTGTTTGTAATAACAATAATAATGTACAGCTTAATTAAACAAACTTATTAACAAGAACGAATAACAAAAACTGAAGCTGGTTTATCAGCTCATGTAAAATAGTACAAATTCTTTACATTACAAGCTGCCTTATGAGTGTCTTGTGATGCTCATCTGTTTTTTTTATTTGTTTGAGATCATGTATCTTTCAAAACAAAAGAGGTAGGACCTTTAGGAATTAACATTAAAAATCACGTTGGCATCATGCAAATGTGTCACGGTAATTGCTTAATAGTTTCGGTGTCATGTAGTGATGTGTGCAAATGCCACCATTTTATATCTCATATTTATATGGTCATGTTAAACTCATGTGAGGCTAAATCATGTAAATTTGAAAACCACACAAATATATTTTCTAAAATTGTTTCTACAGTTTTGCTTTTATTCCTTAAAAAGATATTAGTTATATAGTTTTTTTAAAAAAATAACATTTAAAAATATGAATTGCTAACACAATCAAATTTTATTAAGCTCTCTTTTTGTTTAAAGAAGAAGTATCAAGAAACATGATTTCATTACTAGGCAAGGCCTGTAATGTTTTAAAGCAAAGTAAAATTTATGATTGGACAGCACACTAAATGCAAAATATTAAAAAAAACTACTTAGCTATAAAACACCTTAATTTCAGAACAAAATGCCCAACTCAACATTTATCATTTCTGCAATATTAAAACAATTTTAGCAACTGCCGGTGGCTAAAAATGTTTCATAAAAAGAATTCACATGCCTCCCTGTGACACCAAGCAACTTTACATACAGGGTTGCCACTCTTATTATACAGTAAAATTAGTGGAGACGTGATGAGAATTTTCAACCGTTTTGAGAAAATGGTCATATTTCATAAAAAAATTGAGGAGATTAATAATAATAACAATAACAATAACAATAACAATAACAATAACAATAACAATAACAATAACAATAACAATAACAATAACAATAACAATAACAATAACAATAACAATAACAATAACAATAATAATAATAATAATAATAACGATTATATTTCAGCTCCATAATTGTACAAAATGGCTCTTCTCCTGAAATAATATATGATATTCGTATGTGCATAAAGGTTAATATATAAAAAAAAAAAAAAAAAAAAAAAAAAGCCAGTTCATAATATAGTATGTTTCACAAAGGTATTAGGAAGAGAATTATAGAAGAAATCAAGTAGTAGTAAGGTGGATAATTATGTGAAACATACTAGCTATATGTTCTAAAACGAGTTGTTGAAAATGCGAAACAAAAACAAAACTGGAGGATTAGGAATGATAAAATATAGAGAAAATAGTGACTTAGAAAAAAGAGAGATTCTAATAAAGTAGGTAGTCAAAAATCTTATTGATTGTGCAGATATTATAAAATATAGTCATATAAATCACTAACATATTTAAACTTAAATTCATTTTTTTTTACAGTTTGCATTACAACCCAGTAAGTACTAAAACAGATTTGAGGACATTTTTATATTTTTCCCAAAGAAATTGAGAATATTTGGGGAGATTTTAAAGGTGATGCCAGTACCAATGTATATATTTCTATGCAGTTAAAAAACATGCCAGAAGAAAGTGTTGTTAAAAAACTCTGGAAGAGAATTTAAAGGCGCCACAGCAATTAAATAATTTTTAAGCAAAAATGAAATTTGCTAAAACTTTAAGTTTGTTTAAAATGGTTGCGGTTAGCTTTGTTTTAGAGCCCCATCCCATGCAGAGTAAATCAGTAAACTATGCTACACTTGCTACTTTAGCCAAGTGACTAAAGACTAGTTAAGGTGTTTTTTCTATATGTTTATTAGATTTTGATAATTCAATATACACTTGTGTTGAAACCATCTGGTAAAAATAATCGGGGCTTATCCAGAGAAAATGAGATTTTGCTCATCCAAATTCTGTGTATTTATAGCAAAGTAAAAATCAGCTTTGAACCTTTAACCAAAAAAATTAATAAAATGCCAGCAACAAAGTTGCAAAAGAACCAATTTTTATACACAATTGGAAAACTTCGGTTTCAAGTGATTAAAGTAGATTTTAACAAATACGACATCACACTGTAATGATTGGTATTAACTTTCACGCACTGTTACAAATTTTTCTATCCACTAGCTAAGCACATTTTTTAGATATCGAACATTTTACCGGAATGCTCCCTATGGGAATCTTAGAGAGTCTTTGTTTAAGTCATATTAGATGTTACTATGTCTTACTTTAAGTTCTCCTAAGCCAGTTAAGCTGATTTTTCCAGATTTTTTTTAACAAATTTAGAAATGGTGTTTTTCAAATATGTTTCTGTTGGTGAACAAAGTGATAGAAAAGTATATAGCTTCACATTTGGTATATTATTTTATTTTCTTGTTTTTTTTAACTCTATAACTAAAGCAGAACTAAAAATAATTTTTTCAACCTGGATTAGTAGTTTCTAGTTCCTTATACCAAACTGAATAAACTCAATTAAATTTCAGAACATTTCCCTTCCCTTTGCACTTTGATTTTTTTTGACAACAAAAAATTCCTGCATTTGTATGTTAGGATTGCCCATATCATCATTAACCACTAAAATTAGTTTTTTCCTAACACTGACAGCATTCGTGCAAAGTATGTAGCTAAAAGCTAACTAGCTATCGAAAATCGTAACTGCGTTAAACATAAATTGATAAAATGTACAACTATGTTACTCGTAGAGTTAAGGTTAAAACCACAGCTTTTATTTTTAATTAACGTTATAAACTATATATATATTAACACTATTTTTTGTCGTAAGCAAGCTAAATTTTCATGAGGAAGAAAAACTTACCTTGGGAGAGCTTGAAATTCATCCAACTTTTTTTGCCTGAAAATAAATATGATGGCATAAACTGTTGTATTACAGAAACATCATTACTCAGGATCAGCTCTTGGAAAATATCATTTTCAAATTAACGCTGCTAAGCTGAAGATCTTTGGAAAGCATGATAAAATGCCGGTAAGGTATAAAGAATTGAGCACCTTTTTGAACATAATAACTCACCATTCCTTTCCGGAATCTTCCTTAGCTGTATCTTTTTTACCATGGATATTAAATATTCTTGAAAACATTTTTCTATATTAGAAAACTGTAAAACGTAACATATCTTTTTTGAAACATAAAATCACAAAAGCATAATTCTTTTTCACAATCGCGGGATGAAACGAAGTTAAATTTTTGGTTTACTACATCGAAAGTCCATGAGTAAGTCACCCGTTATACTAAAGTATTACTTCCGATGTGCTAGAGTCTGCAATAAATGTTACTTTCAAATAATATAAGAAATATCTTAATGAAAAAAGAGTAAAATTGCTCTATAGTTTCAAATTTTTATTGAAAATCACGTTATTCAATTTTACGCTCTGTACAGTAAATATTGAGTAGCAAAAAACTACTACCACAAGTTTATTTTGAAATATTTTGTTATGAGTAGCCAACTTGTTGCGGACAACTCATAAGCTGTTGCCTGACTAGACAGTCACATGATGAAAACATGAAAAACACAATGAATACTAACGTGAATCATGATTGGCTTACTTAACAAATTGCTATATTTTGATTGGCTCAAATCATTTGTTTACATGTTTCAACGGGCGCGAAAACAAGCGCAATCACCCTCCGACTGTTGTTAGTAGTGTTGTCACGAGTTTCCGCTAAAAACCATGATAGGAAAAATCTACTAAAGTCGCAAAAACAACAATAACTGTTATTCATGTTATTCGTCTGTTGTGGCAAATTGTACCCGACCAATGATTTACTTTTAC
This sequence comes from Hydractinia echinata, assembly GCA_030067915.1. Lineage (NCBI taxonomy): Eukaryota > Metazoa > Cnidaria > Hydrozoa > Anthoathecata > Hydractiniidae > Hydractinia > Hydractinia echinata. The sequence continues at coordinate 28,022 of JASGCC010001258.1, read as the reverse complement.
ATTTTAAATCAGGAAAAAAGAGGAGAACGCAGGGGGAAAGGTCAGGGGGAATGGGGTTCTTACTAGTTCTTTTTGTGGCAAATGTGTTTGTCCATATGGTTTGTCGTACGAGTGAAATTTGATATAAGTAAATGAAATAGGAGAACAGTTATAATATCAATTTATTAGGTGTTGTGTTCCTCATTCCCGACGTTTTGTATTTTCGATTATAAGGAATTGCAGTGGCACTAGTGTATAACAAGAGGAAAACACATGATTTTTAATAAACGCATCTAAAAGTTATTTGAACTGACAAAAATAGGAAAAAGGAAGTCAAGTCGGAAAAGTTAGACAACATATTGTGTGCGTATCAGAGCATCTTTTTTTTTTACATTTGTGTTTAGTAAAAAAACGAACAGAAAAAATTACACCTCACACGAATATTTGTATATCCGGACCCCTGCACCTTCAATTAAAATAAGCGCCCATTTCCGGACGAAAGGCAATTTTGTTTCCAGGACTTTTATTTTGATTTTGGGCGGCGAGATACTATCAATCAAGAGAAAAGAAGCCCTCAGGCCCTCTGGGGCAAACTAGTAAATCACGTTTATAAAAATTAAATAAATCCTTTGACTGGCGCAAAACCTTCTGATATGGTCAATCTACGCTTCTTCTTTTCTCTCAACAAGCCTCCAACTTCGTCTCAGGACCAACGAAACAAGTTTACATCAACCTCGTTCGCAGGGCACTTTGCCTTTTTTAATGAATTTCATAGCGGCCTCTCCGCAATAACGGCTCATGAACCACAAGACCCTGGAATGACTTAGGCATCGAGGTTTGCACCCGGTCTTTTAGCGCTTTCGGTAACAGTCAGTGGTTTCAAAGGGCGGGTATCCTGTTCAGAGATCGAGTGATCAAAAAATGTAATACTGCACGTACACATATTGCAGTTTGTTTTATTTTATTAAATTTTTATTTGTATTCCATGTAAGCCAACAGACTTGCAACTGATGTAAAAACAAACCTTTCACAGTTGCGTCCTGAAAATCACATCTTTTTCACTTCGCTTCTTGTTGATACGGGTAATATTTGTTGTTTTTGTCAAAGGTCTCGCATCAGGTGCTAAGAAGTTTTTAAATCATTACACAGTTTGTGAAAACTCTTTTAGTTAAAACCTGCATGTTTTGCAGGCTATTCCGTGATAAAAACAGTTACAAGAAAATTCTCGTGAGTGTGACTACGGATTCATTTTTAATGACATGCGCAGTAAAGTCGCGTGACTTATAGCGATACTTTATACGGTCAACAGGGGTCGATTGGACAAAGTGCATGGATGACACGTGTAATATTAAGCAAACAATCTGTTCCTTCAAAACGATTTAAAACATTGATCTCTACAAATATTTTTGTGTTATGAAATTTTCTATAGAAAAAGGTATTGATTGAGGAGACCTTTACTAAAACTCCTGACATTTTCGAATTTCCTGCTCTACTTTTTTCAATAGTTATGGCTACCGAACTAGCTGACTGCTCAAGGTAAAAGATATAATTAGAACAAAGGATGAAAATACAAAACATTGAACAAAAATATACCAGTTATTAAAGACATTGGTTATGAAACATGTTGGCCAAAAACTAACATTGAAAAAAAACGTCATATTAAAATGAAAAGCTTATGCATTACGGGAAGTTAGTGTAAAATTCCTGACATTTTCATAAAACAGCCAAATTTTCCTGACATTTTGCGTATGTCTCAAAATTCCTCACAATTTCCTGACACACCACGGCTGTTTCAGCGAGCAATATTTTGGAAACTCAGACTGCGTATGTCTAAACACTGGACACCCTAAAATATATGATAAAATTTTCTCGACTTGCGTCTATTTATACTCGCAAATTAAGTGCCCTTAAAAATATTTCGTGGAAATTAAATTTTCCGAAATAAATAAAAAAGCGAAATTTGCCAAAAAAAATTCTCCGCTAAGATTAGCACACTTAAAGCAAGATCGACTAAAGTATGCAAATACAACTGGCGAGATGCTTCCCTTACGATTCACTCAGCGAAGTTGCATGTTTATAAATAAATCAGCCAAGCACAGACACAACAACGACAACAACAAACATCATAAAAAGCATATTTTTGACGGCTTTGCTAACGAAAAAAAGAAGAGATAAAACATAATATAAAAACTACAAAATTTGTAAAAAAAATATATGATAATAATAAAATAAAAACATTTACCAAGTACCATCCTGTTATTTCAAATTGCGGCAGAAAAAGAGAAAGTAAAATGATTTTATAAAAATCTTTTCCATTTTCTTAGAATTTCAAACAATTTCAAATTATTTACGATCTCATTAAATTTCCCTTGGCAACACTTTTACCCCTTTCACTTTTACCCCTGAATTTAGGGAAATAAAAAAAGATATGATGACCAGAACATTTTTACTAAGGATGTTCACATGGAAAATGGGACTAGCAATACGAGAGGAAAAACAAGTTCCACTTTTTGTGACGTTATTAAAAAATTCAATTGTGCAATTATGGCGATTTTACTTCTAGATAATTTTCTCGACCTGGATGAACGAGCACCTTCTTTGACTAAATCGATATATTCCGTCTTTACTAAAAGTGTAAACATTCACTCTTTTGTATAACTTTTGGTCCCTCGACTGTGCGCAAAAAAAACAGCCCCTATTCCGTATATTATTTCGTGCAAGTTAGGAACGACAACCTTGTATCTACCCTATTACCTCGCATACAGGCGTTCCACATTTATCCAGAATTAGCCACATGTGTCTAATAACCCGTCGAAAGAAATTGACAAGTCGTGGCTCTTGTATGGCTGAATCAAAACATTTCTATAATTGTATTTCCCCCCTCTCAAACCGATAAATTGAACGCATGCGTCTTTACCCGCTTAAATACTGCACTCTGATCTCAATAAAAGGCGCCGCGACATTATGTGGAGCAGTTACCAAATCTGGCATGTACTGTAAACTGTAAAAGTTGTAAAATTGTTCACAAAATGAGATCCCGCCCAATTGAACGGTTGCACATACACATAACAAAAATACCTCAAAAACAAAACAAAAAGTAAATTTAACAACAACAAAAAACGTTTAAATAAAGTATAAATAACAAAAAAATAGAACAAAATATAATGTAATAATACCGATAGCAATGCGGTTATTTCTGCAGTACTAACTAGCCAATAAGAATCAAGGAAACGAAGCTTCACAATACTGAATTTCTGTACAAAAGCCGGATACTTTAGGTGACCATTTCAAGCTGCATATTTAAAACACAAAAGTTACCCGGATGAAATCAAACGCGAAAAATTGCAAGGTCAACCTTTCATTCTCCAGTTAGGTACGCGGTTAAATAAACGAAACAAGAATAATAAACGCGAGGTTTTGTGGTGGCAGCAAAATAACTATCATACTCGGCTCTTTCATTTTAAACTTAGAATAACTTTTGGAAGAAATGTATTAATTTAGAGAAGCCCAGGGTTTCTTTTCATTTCCTAGCGATGCATGTCCTGGAAGCCTAAAAAACGGAACGTTAACCGTCTGTATATACATATGCTTTATAGACGCAATGTTTGTTACAAATACTTATTGGCGGGTATATTGTATATCTATCTATATAACAATAACTATATTTCATTTATTACTCATAAGAAGTGCTCAATTTAGACGAGTTGGATAAAAATTTCTTCTAATAACAATCTTCGACAATATTAAAGCCCATCTCAAATTTTAATCAAATATTTATTTAACTTGCTCATCCAAACTGACCTACTCCAACGTCCTGTACTTTTTCCTACTTATCGAGACAGGATCTTTATACAGGACAGGATTCATAGCAATTTTTGAATGCAGCAAGGGTAACCCGTCAAATATTTCGATTAACTCGCCAAAACATCTTTCTTTTGCTTCTAAAAGTTGTTGAGGTGTAAACACGGTTTGTAGGCGCGCTTTCAAATGTGCGCCATCTTTAAACTGCGAGGAATGAGCCACTTTGATTGGTGGTTGGTTCGTGTGTTTGCTGATTAAAAAATTCATGGCTAGTGATTCGCATGTTTTTTCACGTTCGACAAGCTCGTGTAAACCTGGTCGAGGCTTCATAGTGTAAAGATAGCTGTAATATCTAAATAAAAAAGGTGCGATTGATAGAATTTCACATACTTGACATTCAAATTCAAAATCATTGGACATCACTTTCTATGATTAATCTCATTTTCTTGCAAAAACCCGTAGTAGCGGTGGCATTACAGTTTTCTGTTTTAGCAAAAAAGACTAGAGATTCTAAATAAAGGAGTGATGAAGTACAGATGTTTATAATTCTCCCTGTGTATAGCTCGATAACGTTCATAGACAGACTTGTACATAGTTAAGAATTAAATTCATCATTTTCTCATAACCGGCGAGACTGCAAAACAAACTTTCACTTTCATCTCTTTATCATCTAGCTGAATGGAGTTTCAGTTGTAAATGCTTAACCGACATACGATAATAATATCGTTCTTTTATCTTTTCGACCTCGCACTTGTGTTTTATTTGATGTAGCGAGTCAATAAAAACTCGCCTTCCCACTACAACATTAAAATCAATTGAGAAAAAAATAGCACAATAAATAAAGACATCAAAACAAAACAAAAAACATGAATGAATTCTCAAGTTTATTCACAACTTTTCGTTTTTTTTATTTTTTACGTTTTTTTTATTTTTTACGTTTTTTTGTTCTTACGGCATTCTATGGAGACGAAATTTGAATTCAATTTGTTTGAATGTTTTCTAACTAGTAATAATTATCGAGGTTTAGACCCTAATTACGTGCAACACACAAAACGTTATCGAAAACATCATTATACGAGAGGTTGAAGAGGTTGAAAGTTCACATAAAAATTGTATTTTATTTTCTATCTCAATTGCTTGTTACAACATCTTGACCTCGTTTTGATGACTGCGCAAGTGATACACAGCGCAATTTACTTATTCATCTTATTATGACTGACGTAAATAAATATAATTCCACTGACAAGCTGTCTTTTGAAAACAATTCATAGTCTAATAAGCGTCCCTTCGTTCCTTGTTGAGAAAAATAACAGAGAAAGCAGATGAAACTGTACTTATTGAGACTGTAAAAAAGTGTTTTAAATTTGGCTATTAAGTAACACTAGGTCAGGAAGTAAATGTTACTTGCTTGAAAAAATATCGGTTTCACGGTACCACCTGCAGCTTAATAATTTCCATATACTCACATCCATCCATTAAAGACGCTGCTACAAAAAACAATGAGTGTTAAAAAATACCGACGGAACTTACTTATGAAAGATGGCGCATGTTGTTCGAATCATTGAGAATTGATTTATTTGTTTCGACGTATACCTCCACCGTGGTGCTTCTTGTGACGCGTCCATGTAATGAGACTCGGGCGAGAAACCAACTAACCGTGATGGGTTGGAATACCAAACGGAGAAGACAAAGTCAATCTAAAAACATAATAACGAATGCTTTGAATCGTTAGTCCAGGACCAAACTGAACAATTTTACTGTAAAACATGGCTTGGTTGTGGTAAAAATAAACATTCATTCAAAGGTGTGCCTTGATACAAGAGCGTCAAATAATTGGTGGCCTGTTGTATAGTAGTATTGGGTTGCTTGTAAATATTTTCAAATAAAAACAATAACATAGGCTTCCCATTTCAGGACAAACGACAGATCACAGTACTTGCTAGGATATTCAACATGCATTATTTAAACTGCACAGAAAATAATTTTCCTTGCATTTCACCACATGATGCTGAATGGATTTCAATATTACTTTCCTTCAATTCAACAACGTGCTTATCAAAATTCAAAACAAACTGCATCAAAAGACAATTTAAATTTTCATACTCCACATTCAGATGAAATAGATCTACCCCGGATGAGTTAATGACAACATCTTTATCAAGCAAAAACACAACATCAGATGGATCAAACCTACCTTGGATGTGTTAATGACAACATCTTCAACAAACAAAAACACAACATCAGATAGATCAGACCTACCTTGGATGTGGTACTGACAACATCTTCAACAAACATAAACAAAACATCAGATAGATCAGACCTACCCCGAATGTGGTACTGACAACATCTTCATCAAACAAAAACACAACATCAGATGGATTAGACCTACCTCGGATGTGTTAATGACAACATCTTCAACAAACATAAACACAACATCAGATAGATCAGACCTACCTCGGATGTGTTAATGACAACATCTTCAACAAACAAAAACACAACATCAGATAGATCAGACCTACCTCGGATGTGTTAATGACAACATCTTCATCAAACAAAAACACAACATCAGATGGATTAGACCTACCTCGGATGTGTTAATGACAACATCTTCAACAAACAAAAACACAACATCAGATGGATCAAACCTACCTCGGATGTGTTAATGACAACATCTGCAAACATCTGCAACAAACAAAAACACAACATCAGATGGATCAAACCTACCTCGGATGTGTTAATGACAACATCTTCAACAAACAAAAACACAACATCAGATGGATCAGACCTACCTCGGATGTGTTACTGACAACATCTTCAACAAACAAAAACACAACATCAGATGGATTAGACCTACCTCGGATGTGTTAATGACAACATCTTCAACAAACAAAAACACAACATCAGATGGATTAGACCTACCTCGGATGTGTTAATGACAACATCTTCAACAAACAAAAACACATCAGATAGATCAGACCTACCTCGGATGTGTTAATGACAACATCTTCATCAAACAAAAACACAACATCAGATGGATCAAACCTACCTCGGATGTGTTACTGACAACATCTTCAACAAACAAAAACACAACATCAGATGGATCAGACCTACCTCGGATGTGTTAATGACAACATCTTCAACAAACAAAAACACAACATCAGATGGATTAGACCTACCTCGGATGTGTTAATGACAACATCTTCAACAAACAAAAACACAACATCAGATGGATTAGACCTACCTCGGATGTGTTAATGACAACATCTTCAACAAACAAAAACACAACATCAGATAGATCAGACCTACCTCGGATGTGTTAATGACAACATCTTCATCAAACAAAAACACAACATCAGATGGATCAAACCTACCTCGGATGTGTTAATGACAACATCTTCATCAAACAAAAACACAACATCAGATAGATCAGACCTACCTCGGATGTGTTAATGACAACATCTTCATCAAACAAAAACACAACATCAGATGGATTAGACCTACCTCGGATGTGTTAATGACAACATCTTCAACAAACAAAAACACAACATCAGATGGATTAGACCTACCTCGGATGTGTTAATGACAACAACTTCAACAAACAAAAACACAACATCAGATAGATCAGACCTACCTCGGATGTGTTAATGACAACATCTTCATCAAACAAAACACAACATCAGATGGATAGACCTACCTCGGATGTGTTAATGACAACATCTTCAACAAACAAAAACACAACATCAGATAGATCAGACCTACCTCGGATGTGTTAATGACAACATCTTCATCAAACAAAAACACAACATCAGATGGATCAAACCTACCTCGGATGTGTTAATGACAACATCTTCATCAAACAAAAACACAACATCAGATAGATCAGACCTACCTCGGATGTGTTAATGACAACATCTTCATCAAACAAAAACACAACATCAGATGGATTAGACCTACCTCGGATGTGTTAATGACAACATCTTCAACAAACAAAAACACAACATCAGATGATCAGACCTACCTCGGATGTGTTAATGACAACATCTTCAACAAACAAAAACACAACATCAGATAGATCAGACCTACCTCGATGTGTTAATGACAACATCTTCATCAAACAAAAACACAACATCAGATGGATCAGACCTACCTCGGATGTGTTAATGACAACATCTTCATCAAACAAAAACACAACATCAGATGGATCAGACCTACCTGGATGTGTTATGACAACATCTTCATCAAACAAAAACACAACATCAGATAGATCAGACCTACCTCGGATGTGTTAATGACAACATCTTCATCAAACAAAAACACAACATCAGATGGATCAGACCTACCTCGGATGTGTTAATGACAACATCTTCATCAAACAAAAACACAACATCAGATGGATCAGACCTACCTCGGATGTGTTAATGACAACATCTTCATCAAACAAAAACACAACATCAGATGGATCAGACCTACCTCGGATGTGTTAATGACAACATCTTCATCAAACAAAAACACAACATCAGATGGATAGACCTACCTCGGATGTGTTAATGACAACATCTTCATCAAACAAAAACACAACATCAGATGGATCAACCTACCTCAAATGTGTTAATGACAACATCTTCATCAAACAAAAACACAACATCAGATGGATCAACCTACCTCGGATGTGTTAATGACAACATCTTCATCAAACAAAAACACAACATCAGATAGATCAGACCTACCTCGGATGTGTTAACTGACAACATCTTCATCAAACAAAAACACAACATCAGATGGATCAGACCTACCTCAAATGTGTTAATGACAACATCTTCACAAACAAAAACACAACATCAGATGGATAGACCTACCTCGGATGTGTTACTGACAACATCTTCATCAAACAAAAACACAACATCAGATGGATAGACCTACCTCGGATGTGTTAATGACAACATCTTCAACAAACAAAAACACAACATCAGATGGATAGACCTACCTCGGATGTGTTAATGACAACATCTTCAACAAACAAAAACACAACATCAGATAGATCAGACCTACCTCGGATGTGTTAATGACAACATCTTCATCAAACAAAAACACAACATCAGATGGATCAACCTACCTCGGATGTGTTAATGACAACATCTTCATCAAACAAAAACACAACATCAGATGGATCAGACCTACCTTGGATGTGTTATGACAACATCAAACAAAAACACAACATCAGATGGATCAGACCTACCTGGATGTGTTATGACAACATCTTCATCAAACAAAAACACAACATCAGATAGATCAGACCTACCTCGGATGTGTTAATGACAACATCTTCATCAAACAAAAACACAACATCAGATGGATCAGACCTACCTCGGATGTGTTAATGACAACATCTTCATCAAACAAAAACACAACATCAGATGGATCAGACCTACCTCGGATGTGTTATGACAACATCTTCATCAAACAAAAACACAACATCAGATGGATTAGACCTACCTCGGATGTGTTAATGACAACATCTTCATCAAACAAAAACACAACATCAGATGGATCAAACCTACCTCGGATGTGTTAATGACAACATCTTCATCAAACAAAAACACAACATCAGATAGATCAGACCTACCTCGGATGTGTTACTGACAACATCTTCATCAAACAAAAACACAACATCAGATGGATCAACCTACCTCAAATGTGTTAATGACAACATCTTCACAAACAAAAACACAACATCAGATGGATAGACCTACCTCGGATGTGTTACTGACAACATCTTCATCAAACAAAAACACAACATCAGATGGATCAGACCTACCTCGGATGTGTTAATGACAACATCTTCATCAAACATAAACAAACATCAGATAGATCAGACCTACCTCGGATGTGTTAATGACAACATCTTCAACAAACAAAAACACAACATCAGATGGATTAGACCTACCTCGGATGTGTTAATGACAACATCTTCAACAAACAAAAACACAACATCAGATAGATCAGACCTACCTCGGATGTGTTAATGACAACATCTTCATCAAACAAAAACACAACATCAGATGGATCAAACCTACCTCGGATGTGTTAATGACAACATCTTCATCAAACAAAAACACAACATCAGATGGATCAGACCTACCTGGATGTGTTACCTGACAACATCTTCATCAAACAAAAACACAACATCAGATAGATCAGACCTACCTCGGATGTGTTAATGACAACATCTTCATCAAACAAAAACACAACATCAGATAGATCAGACCTACCTCGGATGTGTTAATGACAACATCTTCAACAAACAAAAACACAACATCAGATGGATCAAACCTACCTCAAATGTGTTAATGACAACATCTTCATCAAACAAAAACACAACATCAGATAGATCAGACCTACCTCGGATGTGTTAATGACAACATCTTCATCAAACAAAAACACAACATCAGATGGATCAGACCTACCTCGGATGTGTTAATGACAACATCTTCATCAAACAAAAACACAACATCAGATGGATCAGACCTACCTCGGATGTGTTACCTGACAACATCTTCATCAAACAAAAACACAACATCAGATGGATTAGACCTACCTCGGATGTGTTAATGACAACATCTTCATCAAACAAAAACACAACATCAGATGGATCAAACCTACCTCAAATGTGTTAATGACAACATCTTCATCAAACAAAAACACAACATCAGATGGATCAAACCTACCTCGGATGTGTTAATGACAACATCTTCATCAAACAAAAACACAACATCAGATAGATCAGACCTACCTCGGATGTGTTACTGACAACATCTTCATCAAACAAAAACACAACATCAGATGGATCAAACCTACCTCAAATGTGTTAATGACAACATCTTCAGCAAACAAAAACACAACATCAGATGGATTAGACCTACCTCGGATGTGTTACTGACAACATCTTCATCAAACAAAAACACAACATCAGATGGATCAGACCTACCTCGGATGTGTTAATGACAACATCTTCATCAAACATAAACAAAACATCAGATAGATCAGACCTACCTCGGATGTGTTAATGACAACATCTTCAACAAACATAAACACAACACCAGATGGATTAGACCTACCTCGGATGTGTTAATGACAACATCTTCATCAAACATAAACACAGCATCAGTGTTAACCAAATCTTTTTTCAACAAACCAGTACTGACAAATCTGGCATTCATCGTCTAAAAATTACAATATACTATCAACAGTTAGCACAAAGAACCTGTAGCTGCTAGCAATATGTCCAGGATTTCTAAATTTAGATTCCTGAAAAACTATTCTCTTTATTCTCTGTATAATTTTTACTTTTTTGTCATGAAAATACATTATTTTCAGTCATTGGACTGATCTAGATCAAACGCATGATCCTTTTACTAATAGTTACTCCTGCTAACAAAATCATTATATTAACACTTAAAACAAGAATAAAATATTTGTTTTCTTAAAAATCTAAAAATACTGAACAATTACAGAAGTCAAAAGAAGAATTGGGCCAGATTGTAAGGAAACTACTGTTTTATTCTTAAAAATTTAAGCAGTGCTTTCTTGCTTGTTTTTTAAACCATTTCACGATTGGAAATAGTTTTTCAAAATCTACAAAAAACTCACAAAAATTTCACATGTTTTTTGCTTCAAGACTTTTAACATGTATACAACAATCACTTTTTCTTGAAAGATATTGGAATGCAAAAAAACTAAGAAACATTTGATAAGTATTCATTTCAGACATTCAAAGCTTTTATACGTACGCTATGAATGCAGCATTCATATAGATGTAAAATTACACTTCAATCTAACATAGATTGGGAAATGGAAAAGTAAATAAGAAAAATCTAAGAAATAGTTAAATATTAAGCTTGAATTTCTACCTTGTATTATTTTCCCCCAAAATTTGTGTTTTGTAACATTTTGAAGCCTAGGAAGCATTCTGAAATTAATGGTTTTTAGCCTGTGAACAATATTCCACGAATTATTAGCAAAAATAGTGATTTATACTCTGCTGAGGTGGGTGGTGGTGTGGGTGGTTCCAGGTGTATGACAATTTTAAAACCCAAAATACAGTTATTATAACAGAATTTTTGTTTCCAACATATTTTGTGTGTTTTTAACACAAAGCAGTAAGTTGAACAAACTAATATAAGAGTAAGTCTCATTCTTGTTGAATAAAACACACAATACTTTTTATATAGTTTTCGAGCTTAGATTTACTATACTATTACAGGATATTTGATTCATTTCTTCTAATTACAGCCATCAATAACCATGGTACTGATTTCATAGAAACTAAATCCTTAATCTCTGTTACAACAAAGACAAAATAATTGCCTGTAGCTATCCTTGTTAACCCTGACCGGATAAATAATCACTTAAATATAGATTGACTAGATTTATTAACAAATTATATACAACAAAAACAGTTATTACGGTTTTAATAGGTATGCAGAGAACAATCTATACCTAATGATACACCCCATTTTATATACCTTACTTTATCTTGTGTATTTGTATGTGTATATAATTATGCAGAAATAGATTTTTATTGCATCAACTGAAAAGTTTCACTTGAATGATTTTGATGCTTTCTACACTACAAAAACAATAAAAAATAGCAGCAACATTAGACTCACTTTCTTTGGTGGGTGAATAACCCTTAACGTAACTTTCGTGCGAGGCCATTTTGTTTTATCTGGAATGTTCGAATTTGGCAACCATATGACTAAGATCTGAAAAAATAAAGTTTATAATCACAAATTGTCTTTCAACATCTATATTGTTATATATATATTACTAACACAACAAAAAACTCATAAGTTTTCTTAATTTTATTGGCCTGAACAATGTTGATCGAGGCACAAAGAAAAGCAAATATACCTGATCTAAATAATCTGAAAGGTTGATAGATTTTATTAGGTTAAATAATGGTGATGATGATCGATAGACTGGTGAAACAGCCAATATGACAGCTGTGAACTTTTTTACGGGCTTTGTATGCATAATTGAATAGTATGATGGGAAGCTTAAAAGCGACTTGGAAAATCTGTAATCTGTGTTCAGTGCTCCAGGGGGAGTATTCCAAACTAAATAAGATTGCTGCATGTGAGATGTGATTCTTTGACGTAAAACCTATAACAAAAAATATATAATATGCTGTAACTTATCCTAATTTTGTATATTAAAAAAAATTAACAAAGCACGCAACATTAAAACGAATTATTGCACACTGTAAAGTTGTAACATAATAACAACATCAGGTTTTCCAAGATTTTCTCAAAACAAAATACATTTAATCTGCTAAAATAAGGACTTTCCAACGGTAATATTATATAGTTTTATTATAAAGTTCCTGTTTTGCTTTCTTTTCTAAATTACTTCATATTCATAAAAAACACTTACTTATAGTTAAAAAAGACTTGCACAATCACACAAAGGGTTTTAAAAATGCGAATTTGCCTATTGTTTTTTGCATCGTCATTTTGTACATCCTTAGCATAAAGATGGGTAAATAATGAGATAATTTAAGCACAATATTTAAACAAATACTAAAATAATTCCATGTTTGGCAAAAAAACTCTCAGTAAACAAAATCTGGATGAGATAACTTAAACAGTGCACTTCAACTAGACAAGATGTGCCACGTCTGAATGAAGAGTACACATACGTGGTGTATACTTCATGGAAATTTCTGGGGATCTGTGATTCCTGAATATCCTAGCTCGAAATATTATATATAGACAGCACAGAAGTTTACAATTTGCGTACTTGTGGCCTTGTGGTAGAGCGTCCAGTGCAGAAGGTCTTGGGTTCAAACCCTGACAGAGTCATGCCAGAGACTATAAAAGTGTGAATCGATCCTTTCTGCTTAACGTTCAGCATAAGAATAGGATTGATATCTTAGGCGGTTGTCTAGTTGAGCGGTTGTTGTGCTTGCACCCCTTCCATAGCTCAAATGGGAGCTTTAAATGCACTAGGACCCCCTTCGCAGGACCCTCATTGATAACAGTTCCTATAGAAACTGAAGAGGCTATCCTGGTGGTTATCCCTCTATTAGGTAATTTTGACAAGCTTACATGAATATTTTTTTATTATTTTATTGTATTCATACTATCTGATGGAAAATAAATAAATAACTATCCTGGGTAAATAATAGTAATAATAATAATAAGTAAAAGAAATAAAGTTTTAACACCAAAGAATTTGATATGTTACCTCAAGTGTTGTATGTGTAATTTTTTCAACAGATGCAAAATACGTATGGTAGACGAACATTGTTTGTTGTTTTTTTGCCAGGATTTCATCATCAGATATACCTCTAATGATGTCTGGTAATTGAAGTAGCATATTTTCATTAATATTTAAAGAAAACTTAGACCAATCTAAAACTTCTTCCAATGGCAATTGCCAACCATTACTTAGAAGAACAGGAATACATCCATATCGCATGGCTTCTAAAAAGCGAAAAGAACCAAGACGGCGACCTCTTGGAACCAAACAGAATGTTGAATTTGCTAGTAGGTCAACATAGTCATATCTAAAATCATATTATCATTATTTTTATTTTTATTAATGAACTATTAAAGTGTAGCGGACGAAAATAAAAAAAAATTTCTTTGAGTTCTCATTATAAAGTATAATAAAAATTTTTTTATCGTTGTATATAGGTCTAGTTATTTGTTATATAAGCACTAGTGCTTATATAACAAAGAACTTAATGGACTTAAACTTGGTATACAACATTTGCAATCAATATACCATTGTGTTGCTTTATATTTCTTTACACAACATGTTTCATATATAATCCATTTGGTTTGTTGACTTGGATCTTCAACACAAATGCGAATAGTTATGATAAAACAATAAACAATATATATATACCTATCGTAATTTCCGTTATCCTCATCACAACGATCATCTTTATATTTCTCCCAACCTTTTCCATGTCTGCAAGTTGTTAATAAAACTATATCTTTATTGTTATTTATTATATGTAACATATTTCGACTTCTACTCCCAATACCGTACAAATATCGTTTTCCTTTGAACGCTAGAAGATATTTCCTTTTTACAGGAAATATATCCACATTTTTCTCTAAGCTGTCATGTTGATTGGTTTTGTTAATATAATTTATTATTCGTTGTGGATGATTTTGTGGTAATAGAAGAAAACTGATATCAAAATGTTGCCGTGTGGTCTCTTGGGAAAAGGATGACTTTGCAATCATAGCATGTCCAATATCGAAAGATAATTCATCTGTATAATTAGGCCATGTACCAGAAAATAAGTTAAATATAAGATGGTTTTTTCCACCATTCCAATACTCTGATTTGGAAATCTTTTTGTTCATATGTTTTACAAAGTTTTGACTGAGAATGTCCCGATCTAGTGTGTCAAACGACAGTATAAATATACAAGCTTTTGTGGGATCATTAGTATAATATTGACTTGATTTAATACTCTCTAATATCTTAATATACATAGGGGAAATAAATTCATTTTCTAAGAGAGGATACACATAAACATAAAATCCAGAAAGACATCTGTCAAAATTAAAACACTCTTTTAAAGTTGCACATTTCTTTTGTGTATATTCTAGGTTAGGTTCTTTTTTAAAATCTTGAAATTGTAAATAGTAATTTCTTTGCTGTATATGGTTATTGATTCGTAATATAGATGTTTTAGATATATAATCTTGAGTTCTTTTGCCATATTTTCTAACGCTTAAACTTTCCTTCTTCCAAAGTTCCAGCTTCAGAATGAAGAATAAAAACGCAAATACAAATGATATTACTACACCAACGGCTATGGCTCTTGGATACACATTTCGTTTACGATAAGGGAGCATTTAGCTCACCAATAACATTTAAATTTATGAAAAAGTGTGCAACTCACTTTACGAACAATCTTGTTTTCCTTCTCTCAAAACACCGCCATTATGCCCCAAGCCAATACAGTCTCGTTCTGGGGGTATTTATTTCGATTTCGATTTCGCAACAATGCTGTTTGGCATGTATAGAAAAGTAGGACCCATGACCCTAAAGCCACAAAGTTGCATATTTTTCGTTTGTGTGGCATTCGGTTTATTTTATCAACAAGCGGTTTATAAGCAATGCAACCTATATTTTTAAAAAGTAAGTGCTTTTTAAGAAACAACAAGCACTTTTCAATGGAATGGAGAGTAAACACTGCGGGGAATCGGAAACAATATCAAAACGAACCCCGAATTACTGCCCCGACCGGCACCAAAGATGTCTCAAGAAGTGATAGGTGAACGAAAACGAGTTAGAAAAACGTGTGCAGATTATCCTCATAATCCGATAATTAGTTGATGTGCATTTGCTTAAAAATTGGATTATGTAAGTAATATTATTTTACCAGGAAATAGTGTTTAACTAGCCCAGGCGTTCAGCAGACGCCGGGTGTGGTGAAGCTCTTATAAAAAAATTCCCTAACGTGGGATTAGCACGACATACTTAGCACTGTGCGGCCGTATCAACGAGCAGCAATCAATGTCCACTGACAAAACATCGCACACAAACTCAAAAGAGGAAAAAATCATTACTTCAATATACATCGCAGCTCTTAGTGTTTATTAAGTATAGCAATGCTTTTGAGATTAAGAGAGAAATTGTGCTTCTTTCTTTTAACACGTCAGGTTAAGGGAACCGCATCCAAGTTCTCAACGTTGCGCAATATTTAGGAGTGTTTTTTCGCCCGCACTTTTCGTTTTAAAGAAAATGTCCCCTGTAGAAGAAAGGCGTCCTCTTCGTAGAGATTTTTCTCCTGTTAGCTTAAACTGCTTCAAACCTGTTCTGTGGTATTAGGGTGTAGTGAAATCGACTGTAAAGTGTTTCAAGGGGCTGAGCCTAACGACAATATTGAAAATATGTTAGCTTGAATTCAAAAGTAAAACAAACTAAAGACTGAGATTTTGGTTTGTCTTGGTGCAAGATAAGTTGAACTTAACGTATTGTCTCTATGACTCATTGTTCCACTATAGAGAGGTCAGTTTTAGGTGATGTGAATTAGAACGTGACATGCGCTATAAACTGTCTGCCACAAAGAGGTTTTTTATGAGAGTTTCACCTTGATTTCATCTATCCTTGAGAAAAGTCTTGTAAAGGGATGTCCCCAATCTTGTTCCCAGGACATTTTGCCTTGTTGATGAAGTTGGCCACTCCGTAATAACGACTCAGGGGCCACAAGACCCAGGGGACGAGGTTGGGATGTCCCCTATAAGGAAGTTTCAATTTATTGCTATAAGCAAACCCTCCCTATAGTGTACACGGTTAATTACAGAATTTCTGAAAAAATCGCGCGGTGAGAGCTATAATCCGAAGAGGTGGTCATCAGAGCAATCTGAAAGGAAAAGGAAATCTTTATCAATACAGCCTTCGCAAAAGTATCGCTAGTAACGTAGTCAGTAATACCTTAGAAGAGAAGGGTACTAAATGTGCTGGAGCATAGAGATATATCTCGATGGCAGAAGACTTCATAGAGGAAGGTTCAAACGGATTAAATTGGTCATGGTTGCTGATAGGGAAAACTTCTAAGGAATACTTACCGACAAGTTGACTTTCGATTTTGAACGAGGGACGAAAAACGATGAGCTGCAAATGCAAAAAAAGACGAAGCAAAATATGCACCATCAATTCGGCGTTAGAACATGCATTTACTGTACTTCTCTAGCAGTTTACACAAGTTAAGTTCTAGACTTGATAAAAGTCGTATGGAAAGCAGATGTTTCTTCACGTAAAGGGGTTCATCGGCTCATCATTTCCAAGGCAACTGAAGGTAGATACCGAATTTAAACGAACTGAAAAGTCACATAGACTTTTTAAGAATTATTTTAATCGACTATTTATAGAAACAACGGTGCATATCTGAAATATATTTGTATATGTAAACTTGCACATGACCTTCCCCATTCTTGTTCCCAGAGCTCTTTGAGATTAAAACCTTCAAAGAGCTCTGGGGTCGAGAATGGACCTTCCCATGTTTTAGGATTGATGTCAGTAATGGCGAGAATACATGAGATTTTCTACAGAAAAAATTGAAATTTAAAAGGAAAAAAGAGATAAAAAAATGATTAGGAAGATAAGAAACACTGGTTCCAAAATACTTATCAAAGATAAAAAACACAAGAACGTTATAACAAGACGATGGTTCCAGTGGGACTTGAACCCACGACCTCCCGTTTACCGTCCATCCTTTTGCAGCACATGGGAAGCTAATGTACATGTTTACTTATACAAATACATTTGAATTAAAAAACTTTTAGCCGTGTTCTTCTGTATTCTTGCTTTTATTTTTACTTTTATTGGAAAGAAATTTGGAGTTTAAAATCTGCGGATATGCTCATCCACTCATAATGGTGGGAGTTTTAAAAAAAGCGCAATATTTTGGGAAAAAAAGAAACTTCTGCCGTCGCTACAAGTATAATAAAAAGACGGCTTCTACCATTGTTTACTGTCTAAGACAATGTGTCTACTTTAAAACATAATTTGTTAAATGAAGTATATTAAAAAAATCGTTAACTGGGGGTTGTATTAAGGAATTGCAAAAGAGTCCGTACTTTCGCAATCCAGTAACTGTTGCCAAAGGAAAGAAAACTCGCCTTGTTTTTTATATCACGACATTTGATCCGAATGGCTCATTACAAGTATTCATGTGGATGACCAAAAGTTTTCATGGACTGTCGCCAATTGGGTCACTAGTTTTCTCTGTTTGTTGTTTTTATTTGGATTAGGAAAAGCAAGTTTTACAAAATCGATAAAACGTTTAACTAGAGAATGAAGATCAAAAGGCATGCGATGTAACAATGCATTTGGACTATGAAAATTTCTGAAATAAAAAATCTTTAGGTTGCAAAGTTTAATTCGCAAAATGTTGAAAAACGGTAATGTAGAGAATTTTGAGCTGACAAAAACAGGTTAGTAGTTGTGATTTAAAATCGATGGAAGTTTGGGTACCTGTAAAAAGTATCAATAAATATGCTAGCACATTACAAACTCATTTTCACGTTAGCTGAGGCACTTATGATAGCGGGGAGATTATTTCAATTAGCGTAGTAAGAGAAATTTTAATTAGTGTTGTGTGAGAGGTCCGTTCACACAAATTTATAGTTTCATTGAGTCACGCTTAAGTTGGTATAAAATCTAAATAAGGAAGAGTGACTTCTAAGGTCGTTAATTTTGCTAGCGGCAAAAGCGGATACGGTGGATAGGATGTCTGAAGGTTGTTTCGCAAGGTAAACTTACGTCCCAAAAAATGTAAAAGCTCTACTTACTGTTGACATTTACAAGTCAAACCAGTTCGTATTGCCAGCTTTAGAATCGAACGTGTCGAGAATTATTGAAGTAGGCAGCAGAAAACTTTATTTGCACAAATTAGAGAACAATTGAGGTATAGATAATTAATTGAGTACATTCAGAAATAAAATAATTGGTCATTTTATGATTGATCGACTCCGATGTGTTGAATGAAAAAGTGCGAGAGTTTAATTTAAAATATCACTGTCTAAATTTTCCCGGAGTGAATGCTTTTACACCAAACTGACATGACACATTCCATTAGCTATATCCGCCCATTTCTTTGAAAGATATCCACGAATTTACTAAGCTACAGAAGTGTTACTTGTTTTTTTGTAAATTTAGGCGCATTCTTGACCGTTGTTAGCGACAGAAGAAAATAGTTGGGCATTTTATTGTTACATCATTATTCTTCAACTTTCAATCAAGCTTTGCGAAATTTCATTTACTCGCGTCACTGATAGATTTCCATGGATAATGCATAATCGAACACTCGCCACAAGATCACGAGTAGGATATTTTTAGGCAATGGTCGAGGTATTGAAGGTATTACTCTCTGTATGAGCATGCTTTCTCCAGTAGTTTTGCACCTTTTGCATGAAAAAAGACAATAATTTACCCCACAGTTTCGCTTGAAACTTCTCCTTTAACGAATACCTTTAAGACCCGGAATAAGTTTCCGCAATGGACAAGCGCCTCCTACGTGGAGGATTTTGCTTTAAGCAACTGCTTTAGTGCAATTGCATATACTGAAATGGATTGCGAGGTGATGCAAATTTCTACTTTTATGGCCGTGAAAATTCCATAAAATAAAAAAACCCGAAGAATAACAATAATATAAATATAAACGGACTTCTTACAAGAATCCTTTCATATGACCCACTGTTGGGCGTGTCCGCTGTCAGTTCTAAAGGGTATTATAAAATGGGATCTTAAAATGACGTCCGTCATAGAGAGGTGAGCCCGACAAAATTTTTACTACATAGAGGTTATTTCATCCGTTCCTGTGATAGGTGACTGTCGCAGAGAGGTTTTCACAGCAAGAAACTAAAGTTAAAAGCAGTAGATTTACTACATGTGCCTCAAACTATTTGTACAAAGCGAACCATTTCTGAGTACCGCTTAGCATGGCAGATGGTTCGAATAGGCGACACAATTCTTGAAGTCTAAATTTTAAACCCATTTATTGTTTGTATACATTGCTCATGCTGGTGCTTCGACATGTCCTTTCACGTCGTTAACATTTAAACATTACAGGATTAAGAAACAAATCCAATTTGTATCTACTTCGCGTATCAGGATATGAAATAAGCTTACAACGTACTTTGATACAACTGTATTCGATATGGGACAGCCAAAACAAATTGTCTATATCTAAAATTTCCTCAAATTAAATAATTATTTTTATACAGATATAAGGAGCAACTTTAAGTTTTAAAACTCAAAATGCAGTAAAAGAATTGGTCTTTCCATTTTAAACTTTACAAATAATAGGTAGATTTTGAAATTAACGATAATAATAAAAAGCTGATGTAAATAAAGGACGAACAGATAAGGAAACGGAACAAATCGTGAAGAATTATCAAAGATGGCTTTTATTATGCGTTCAAAATTCGTCTAGCTAATAATAGATTAAATCCTGCTGTTAAGGATTGTCTCGAGTTTGTAGATAACATATATGCACGATCAACTTATTTTGTAACAGGCATTGTTTTCGAAAATTTAATTTAAATATTTTATCTAGAAAAGTAGATTTGGGACACGACTTGAAACTGTGAATTTATCTACAGGCCGTCCTGATTTTTGCATTTGGATTTAACAGCAACGCCAGTAATAGCGTTAAGGAGGGGTCAAATAACATGTTTGATATAAAGAACGTAATTCAAGTAACAGTAGTAATTACGCAAATTCTACTTAGTAGCGAAAAAGCAATTTTTATAACGCGTGGTAACAATACACAGTACCCATCGTCTAATACGAGCACAATAGACACATCTCTGGTTAACGTCTCTGATGGAATAATATCGATTTTTGAGTTTTACACAAAACACTACAAATCAAATTCTGAGTATATATACCTGGTGGATGAACGACATAAAAATATATTGGACGCATTTGGTGGAGAAAATAGAAACATAATTACACTGGATGTACTAAAGGTAAGCGAAAGTTTAAATTGTTTTAAGTAATGTTTAAATTTTTATTTTTATAATCTAATGGTAAATAGACTAGCTGTATGCCCTACGCCTTACTGCAGCTTTTTCAATATTCATTGGGATGTATTAAATGTTGTCGATATCCCTGGCAACGTGCTGCAGTTTAGTTAACCCTGAATTCCCTTTGAAATTAAGCAAGTTCAATCCTGTTTTTGTCACCAACAACATTCAAATTATTGAGTAACCGATGATGAGGACTTGTAATAACATCGAAATTTCAAGGACTGCATCAGCATAGTTATGCTCCAGAAATATCACTTAGTTTCCTTTGTTTGTGTTTAGCTACTTGGCTTGCTGTCAGAAATTACTGGCTAGCTAGACTAAAACTAACGAAAATGTAAACAAACAGAATAAATGTGAAACGGGTGAAAAGTAAAATACCAAGCATAGACGGTAAAAAATCAAAATATTAAAATATGAGAGAAGCTTTTCGTAAAAACTATTTACATCATCAGTCTCTATGTACAACTAAATTCTTACAATAAAATCAACCTACTTATGAACTTTTAACCATCCATAATTATTCGACTTGGGAGTACTTAAAAGCACGATTAATTACGTAAATTTAAGTAATCCCATTGCGAAAAAGTGACAATGATTGGTGATCTACCTGATCATTTAATTCCGGTTTGCGTAGAGTAATAAAAAAGCCTCGAAAATTTTTCTTTTGCGGAAGACAAAATTTTCCAGGTAAACTTGTGAGCTGAAAAGTAGTTATTAAAAAACTGCATTTAACAAAAAGTCTTCACTAAATTATCGCAAAGCAAAAAGTTAGACAAATAGTTAAGAAACTATCGCTTATAAAGTCTTGTCAAATTTTGGACTGTTCTACAGGGGCGTTAAAAATGTTACAAATGAATCCAAATGTATTGTAATCATGGAAAAAAAAATATCATGGAAAATATTGCTGACTAAGCAAAGAGCGGGAAATAATAAATCTTCTACTTTATCACGACCGGGTTTTGATCAACAAACGGACGATGCCTTGCACAAACTAGCCGTTAGGGGGGAGAAATCCGCGGGTCCGTCCATCGTACATCTTTTGGTATCAGATTGTGGCCTGCTGTACATATTTCGCAGATCATTATTTTATCTGACAGGGAGACAACGAGTATTAATAAATGAGCTGATTACTATGATTTACTGTAAATGATACAAAAGCTGCAATAGCTATATGTATTCCTGTTGATTTCTGGCTCAAAAGTACAACTTCTTCAATGGTTCTCAATGTGCTTCTCTTGCAAATTCTGTTGCGCGAGAATAGTAAGATATATCATAAAAATTTTAATCATGAATCAGAGACTGTATACTAATAAACAATCGTACAATAGCTGTTATGAACATAAGGTTGTGAAATTGGCGACAAGGGACAAAATCTATAAATTAATGCCAGGCCTTTTTGTACATGAAAAGCTGTTTTAAACAGAAATCTGATCAAAAAGATTTTATCTTCAACTGTAAATTCGTGATCTGAATTCTTTATTTCCTAAATATAAATTATTTATTTACTACGTTGTAGGATCCGTAAAAGAATCTACTTTCAGAAACTTTATAAAATCTATTGCAGTTTTTTTTTTCATAAACGGTGTGTTGTTAATTTTATTAAAAAGGCGGGAATAATTAAAACTTTTAAATGAAACAGACAACCAAAAAATTCAAAAGACTGTGAGTGTGTCCATGTACTTAATCAGAACAAAACATTTGCATTCCATTTGGTTTAAAACAAGTCACGGAAGATTTAAATGGTTATGGCATATAAACAAATTCCGTTGAGCAAAAACGCATGGCAAAATTTATTTCATCTAAAAATTAAATATTAACAAACCAATAAAGTTTTTCTTAAATCACATAATTTGTTCTAAACCAAACAAAACATTAGACAAAAGCTTCATAAAATACAAAAAAATTTTATCAAGCCTGTTTTCAAGGTGCTATTGTAGATGTCTAGACAAGGTTTATATAAACAAGACCTTCAAAAAAGAAATGCTGCTATCACAAAAAGGTTGAAGACCCTATTCAGTCCCCTAAAAATATTGTTTTTTCATTTTTTCCCATGTAATTTTATCTGGGTACCATATTCCTTAAGTATTTCTTCAGACCTGCAAGTCACGAAAAATCACATAATTGTTGTTGGTAAAAATATATTATTGTATTTTGACAAATTTTTTCAACTTTTTTAACTTTTAACATAAATTTAAGCTGATTTTATCTATGTAGGTGCCATAATAATGGCAAATAATGCAAAAAAAGTAAAAAATTGTTGTCCTACACATGTAACACAATTCTGACAGTGATCTTTACTGTATGGCCAGTGTAAAGAAACACTTATTTGCTTGGTAGGATCAGAAGAAAAAGCCATAAGATCAAGGTCCATAACTACTCTTGGCATGGGATGCTCAAATAATAGGTCTAATGTCTAGTCACTTATAAAAATACGCGTATGCATATTGTTTAGCCATTCGACTAATTTTTTCTACCAAAACATGTTTCTCAAAAATAATTCGTGATCAAAGGTCCGTAAATATTTTTGTTTCTCAGATTAACTGGTAGCCTTGTACAACATTTACTTCCAGTGCATCCCCGGCTAAGTTATGCCAGAACTCTGAGAATTAAACCTTTCTGCATAGCGTTCTGCATAAGAATAAGATCGATATCTTAGGCGGTTGGCTAGTTGAGCATAATATATACTAGTTTGTACAACTTATTTTAACAAGATTGCATTGCTTTTATTTTATGTCCCACATTACGTGTGATTTAAATTAGTGTACCTTTCTTGACGTTTGCAGAGAGACAACTCCATCAGCACTGGAACTTATTTATTGTGACTATGTGTGTATCAGCGTGAAGTCGCGATGGAGCTTAAGGGAAATTTTTCATCCCAAGTAAGTTGAGCAGAGCTTTCCTATCGTTTATTCCTTTTAGGACAAAAACAATCAGCAGGAACATACTGCATCTTATCCTACAAGGAACAGTGACGAGTTGAAAGACATTATGAAGGATTTTTCCATAACACGGTTGTTGATTATTGCATACAGAGATTGTAATAGCACAATTATAAGCACATTACGTTCCAACTTGAAGAAAAGTAAGCTAAAATGTATTGCAATTCAATGTATAAGGATCAAGTACTAAGTAATTTACCACAGCTTCTTGAAGGAACCGAGATAGTGTTGCTTCTATTATCTGCACTGGATGCTAACGTGGTATTAGAGAGAATGCTGCACTATGAAATAAAAGAAGCTTTAATTCTGACAACAGGCATACCAGTACAGGTCTTTAGAGGAATGAAAATGATGTACAGCAAATTCAACTTGATTAACCTTCCAAACAGCAAGGCTGATGAGTTAGTATTAGATACCAAAAATGTTGCAGGGTTTCTACAGGAAACTGACTTGAATAATATGTGAGTAACTCGGTACTTTGTTTACATAATTCCATAAAGCGCTGCCATTAAATAAAAGTAGGGAAAATGCTAATATTGTGACCCGTTTCTTATTGGTCTGAGTATAAGTTTTAACAGTTATTCTAATATTTCATTATCAGAATAAGATATAAAAAAATCTGTAAATTTTAAGTTTAAACTGTAAAACAAAACCTGGTTTTGTTTATAGATTCGAATTCATACCGATGCTCTATACAACCTACGACGAAAAGAAAGATAAAAAAGGTTCTTACTCACGAATACCACTTTTCAAAGAGACATGGAGAGTTGCAAGCATTCAGTATGCTCCATATTGCATTGTGCTGCCATTTCAACCAGTGAATGACATTTGTGTAGTTGGTGAACCATGCATTGTTCCTGACACAACTGAAAATGGTACAAAATGGAATGATTCTTGCTGCTCTGGTATGGCAGTGGATCTACTGAAGTTAATTTCTAACGAATGGAAGGTTAAGTTTGAACTTTATATAGCAGAGGATGGATTATTTGGAGGCTTCAATAATGGAACATGGAATGGCATTATCAATGAGGTTTATTCTGGCAACGCAGATATTGGCATACAAGGAATTACACCAACTGCCGAAAGAAGTAAGGTTGTTGATTTTTCAGAAAGCTTTCAATACACTTATATTTCCATAATCCGGCGAACTACACTGGAAAAGTTATCGTTTATCAACTATGAGTTTTTAGAACCTCTGGATAATATTCTGCTAGTGGTGATAGTTATTTCCAGCATTCTACTTCACATTATGCTGTTTTTATTTGAAAATGTTAGTGTACGTATTTTAAAGACAGGAGAACGTTTTGCATGGCGAGACGTGTTCTCGTATACAACAGGTTTAATATTCCAACGCGATATTGGAGGACGAAATCCCATTAGCAGTCATGGGAGGCTATCAGCCTTGTCTTTTGCTGTCTGCATGACTGTCATAATGTCAACATACACCGCAAAATTAACGGCAAATGGAATCAATAACCAGAAAACGGATGGCTTTTTGGGAATAATCGATCCAAAGGTATTATTATCGCCACTGTTGTTAATTTTATTTTATTTCTCTGCATGTGAGAAGAAGTCTAAACTGACGAGCACAATGTCAGGTTGCAAACCTTAATTCTGGCTTTTTACTAAACTCGAATTATGTACCTTCTCTTACATATTGACGAAATATCTCCGAACTTTTAATAGGCTTTATCATCCTAAACCAGTGAATGCCCCTCCTCCCTTTTTTCTTTTGCATGCAAAAGAAAGAAGGGAGGAGGGGCTGCGAAAGAGCTGATTTGGTAGATGTGTGGGTTTGGTAAACAACGTTAAAAATATTCTAGAGCCAATTTATTCGATGTCCGCATTATGGAATAACCAATGCGACGAGTCCAAAAAATCGGTCATGCGGAGATCAGCAAAATTATTATCGTTTATGTTTTTAAATCTAAACTAAATAATCAAATATTTTTTAAAATCTGACATTTTGCTAATGATATTTTAAAGAGGATTGCAGCTATTGTTATGGTTGACTTATGCAAAGATTATTGAGTGATGTTCACTTTTGCTTTCTTTTGTTATTACTTATTATTATTATTATGTTACCTGTTAACATACTCATACTTATTGCTAATGCTATATTTCGACCTCACCTGTTAGAGCTAGCACAATTGTGAGCTAGCTGTTATTTTGCATTTTAATGTACTATTGCTTCTCCGTGTATGACAGGTTGGTTCATATCCTGTTAGCATTGGTTGGCGAGTCTTCACTTTCAGTGCCTTACATCTAGTTTAATACACTATTATTTTTTATCCCTTTAGGAATGATTTTATGCGTAATCTTGTTGATAAACAAACACACAGAAGCTTTTTTTGCTTATAGATTTTAGAACCAACCGCATCGTTTACGTTCGGAACAGTGAAAAGCACAAGTTTAGAAAGTTTCTTTCAACATCACTCTTCAAATAGGTTTCGGAGGGTCTATCACTTCATGAAACCGTATTCTGTCAGCAATGAGGAAGAAGGTGTGAAAGCTGTACTATCTGGGTAAGAAAAGTTGTTATGAAAAAACATCCGAGAAAATACAATAAATTTACCCGAACAACAACAAGGGGATTTCGATTTTATAGATAACAACGATATCTCTCTTTTTAGAAAACTTGATGCATTCATCACAGAAAGTGCACTTGTTTTAGCTGTTACTTCACAGACTAAATATTGTTTCACAACACAAACATTTATTGATGATAAATACGAAAGCGAACTGGCATTTGCTGTACAGAAAGAGTCATCAATATTAAAAAAAATATCCTTAGCAATGTTAAAGTTTAAAGAGAACGGTGAAATTAACCGATTGACAAAACAATGGTTTTACCAACCAGAATGTCAATCGTTTAACAAAAACAACCAAACATTTGGATTGGAATATTTTGGTGGTTTAGTAGTTGTTTTTGCAGTTTCTTTGCTCGTCTGTCTTGGTATACTTGCAATTGAGCATGTATATAGCTGCAACATAAACAGTAAAAACGTTCCCGAAACGAAGAGTGAACCTTCCGAAGATGCGAAGTTTTTAGAGACTAACGTTTAATGCAGTTTGACAAAAACAAAGTGCTTTAGTGGAAAAACAATGTCTTAAGGTTTCAATCAGATAAAATAGAGTCATCACAAACTCCAACTTGCATGCAAATGTCTGAAACAGTCATGGTATGCAATATCATGCTAAAAATGTTGAGTGTCATAACCTTTTATTTAAACTACAAGCCTGGACATAAAATTTGTAAAAATGGTTGTTTTTTAGCTGCTTCTCAAAATGGCCACAGAGCATCCCTTGACCAGTAATCTGCGCCCGGTATGTTATGTGTACATATAGAATAAATCAACGTTGAAAATGTGTTAGTTGCACTTCCGTTAATGTCAACCAAATGGAACAATTTGCGCAACCTTAGAGAAAGGCGAAATAACTTATGGGATTGAGAAATTGGGGAAATATGGCGTGTTGACTTCAGTCAAAAGTTTGTACCGTTTAAGATTTTGGATATGAATAAATAAACAATGGACAAGTTCGGAGTGCATGTCGCTGCATTATGTCTGTGGTTTTAGCTAAAAATCTACTTAGGCACGAAAAAGTAAGATAAAAATAAACAATAACCAACTCAATTTGTTACTTTCAATCGGAAGTAGACAACAATAACAATGTTTTTACCTGTTGCATAATACAATTAGCACATATTGATTGCTGCTGTTAAAAAGAATAACCCTTC